>JABXJD010000294.1:657500-742005 GCA_013375575.1 Percina caprodes | reverse complement strand
GTAATTATTTGATACATTTAATAGCAAAAGAAATAGTGCTAGCTTACTAGTGCAGCTGTAGTGCTAACCTGCATTCAGAACTCATACATCTCCAGAGGCAGGAAACATCACTGCAGACTCCTCACACACCTGTTTCCAACTGAGTATATGCTTCGAGTAAAGTTGTAATACAAAAGTAGATTTTTCTCCACACAGGAGGCGAAGTGCCGGCAAGTGATTTGCTACCAAACTTTTAATGTAATTGTCTTTAAAGGTAGAATATGTAGTGAATATGGCTTTCTGTTTGTAAAGGCCATTCATAGTCGGCCCCTCCTCCCGGCTAAATGGCGAGAGAGAGAGAGAGAGAGAGAGAGAGAATGAAGAGAGCGTGCAGGGGTGTTGGACTGGGGGCAGAATAGGGACTGAGTACACAGGGGCCTCATGTGAGGATGGGAGGAGGGCCCAAAAAATGTGCTAGAATGAATAGCTGTGGATGTGGGAAGGGGCCCATAGAGAAAGCCTTTCTACGGGGCCAGAGTTTTGTGCTACGCCCTGAGAGTGAGAACAGAAAAAGCACTAATGAGAGCAATAAAAGCTTCTTTTCTCATTGTTTTGCCGCCATTATGTTCTGAAGCACTAATAATCACTTCCACACCTCTGTGGGAAGGCGGCACATTGTGGGATTATGAATGAATGCAGAGCTTCATCCTGCCTGTTTCTCAATTAGTTAAGCTTGTGCGATGTTGTGAGATGCTGAGGGCCAAATCAACAGCTTTAACAGTCACCTTGGTCAAGAATCTGGGTCACACACTGACAGAGGGGTCTGAGGCTATCACGTCCAGACAGCCCATTTGTTCAGCAAACTCCTCAAATGGAGTCAAGACAAATATTATCTTCTCTAGTGGAGTTCATGATCGGATCTGAATATCCAGAGGGGATTTTTCTGCTTGTTGCTTGTTGTTCCAGCGGGTATATATATATATATATATATATATATATATATATATATATACTTTTACTAGCTGGTTAAACTGCGGCTGAATGTCCTCTGGGTAGGAGCACACTGAGACCAAATGTCTGGTGTCCAGCTATTTAACGCCTGACTGCTGTAGCATCAGCGACCCTTCACTGGGCAGGCGGACTCTCTGTTACGCCCAGCTGGAGAGTCAGGGAGTCTGGTGTCACCCATGGCATTCATGTTATTTGGATATTTGGTTATAATTTCAGGGTTTGGACAGATGCACCTTATGTTGCTCGGCTTCTATGCATGCCATCGAAAAAGATTTTCTTCAACACACAACCTACAGGGAGGAATCCACATCCATCCACTGCATGGTTGAGCCGATAAGAGATATTGAACGGACACTACTGTGCCAGACGTCAGCGGTAAAGCTGCACGAAGATGTGTTTTCTCTGGGAGTAGTTCATGGTGTCTGTGATAAGATGATGATTTGGAGTCTCCAAGGCGCTGGGCTTTAATAAAACCCAAAACTGACAATGACTGACTGTCAAGAGGAAGTGTTGGGCCAGTATTCAGGTTATCTTCACAGCCTTCTGGTCGTGTTTTCTCATTGACTTTACATTGGAATTTTTTACTATGATTATTAGTATTATTATTACTATTGGCACGTTTTCTGTGGTGCCCACAAACAAATTAACAAACATTGTGTGTCACCACCACGTAATGCGTTGTTAACAGTTCGTGATCATTTCACGGGATTCTGTGAGACCAGACCCCCCGTCATTATTGCTGCTATGAGTAGGGTCAAGTGCCAACAACTAACAAAAAGCATAGCTTTAGCTAAATGGTCTGACTAATAATCACTTCAACAATTAGAATTCACAATTAGCAATTAGCATATCCAAACAAAATCAAGCACCCTGGCTAACGTTAGCAATTAATTGCGGTTAAACAAAGAAACCGTGTTAGACAATTATGTAATATTTGTTACAGGCCTAATTGTAAAGATACTTTTAGTGGTTGGTGTAACTTTAATGGGCGGCAACAGAACACTTCTCGGTCTCCTGCTAATGACATAGCAATGATATAGCAAGCTTAGCTAACTAATAAACATTATTTACTGTTCCAGTCTGGGAAATTAAACTGCAACAAAGTGATATCTTGACTACTGGCGAAGAGGTGCATAAATCAAGTAACTTGCCATCATCTCCCTTGAAAACAATGAATGTACCTTAAGGCTAATTACGCAAACCTAACCATGACTTAAAGTGACTTCAAACAACCATCAAATGTGTGAAGACTTTTTTTTTTAAGAATAAGGGTTATCTTTTAAGTGTAATAATGCACTCTGAGGTGTACGGATATAATAAATAATGGACAATAATGTCTGAGGAACTCTCCCCTGTAAAATCATTTGTGTTCTTATAATAGAAAACTCATCATGCACTATCACATTGGGGATAATTATCAAAGAAAATATTGGTAAAAGACAAAAGAAGACAAGATGATACAAGAACGAAAGCTGTGAAAAGTCCCATTTTGATGCTGTATGGGTCCCATAAAACACAAACCTGTGTATAAAGAGTGTAAACGCAGCCCAGTATTATCTACACCTGCCAGAGGAAGCTACATCTTTTAAGGGCTGTGTGATTTGTGCACTGGAGCGATACTCCATTATCATGAGAGTCCCCACAAACCACAAGAAAGAGGATCATTAAGCTTCATCAGTTTCCAATACTGATCCATCGCTTTCTTTGTCACGATGGATTTCGGGTCTTGGACTTTGCTGTCTGCTCTATTTGAGAAGAAATAGGTGTTTTTACAGTTTAAGGGGCGATATCACACCTATAGCTCGGTAGAATCGGTGCAATTTGGGGGTGAAGTTGCAATATTTGTTGCATTTTCTATTTGGTCCATTTGTCAAATGCACCAAACACTGTAACGTAAAGTATTAAGCTGTCAAACGGTCGCTTGATTATTAGACAGAATATTTGTTCGCAGACACTTCTGGTCTCAGAAATATTGGAGCAACACCAAATTTAACCCTTGTGTTGTCCTCGGGTCAAATTGACCCGTTTCAAAGTGTTTTATATCAGTAATATGGATTTCTTTCAACCAAATTGCCCCAAAATAACATGGATGATTCCATATATCGTTCTTCAGGTAAAATTAATGACTACTTTCGCTGCATTTTTGGGTGTTTTATTTAATCTTATAGAATTTGAATTCTTTTTTTTTTTTTTATAGTTTCCAACCAGTATCCGGACTAAACTTTGACATCTACCCATCTGAGACCCACTCAACATCCTCTGATCTTAACTATTAGTCAAAATGATTCATAATTTCTGCCTTTTTAACTAAAAACTTGTGTATAATTTGATCTAAATGAGGTTTGTTGACCATGAATTCCAAGAATAAGTGTAAAACCTATTATTAAACCAGCTCAGGTTTTTTTTAAAAAGTACCAAAAGCTGGAAAAAGTGACAAATAAATCAGAAAAAGCGACAAAAACATTGGAAAAGCACAAAAATTTTTTTGTCATTACTTAGAATTCCTCATGGGGGCAACAGAAACTATGCACTATAGCTTTAAATCATATATAAATCTATAAATTGTGTGCAAGGTTCAAATTGCAGTCTAGTAAATGCTGTTTTTGGTCCACTTCCTGAATTTGGGTCTGAACGCGTTCTCACCTGAAGTGAACCGAACTGTAGTTCACTTAGAAGTGAACCGAGACCCGACCCGAGAGAATCCGACCAAATGATCCAGGGTTGGGTTAAAACAGCTGTGAAAGCGTCCTAAAGGCTCTTGCCTGGCATCCAGGGAATCTTTTTTAATCTTGTGAATGTTTACCAGTGAGATTTAACTACTTACACGCTGATTTTAGAGCTGTTGTGCAAGTGTTGACTGTAATTGTGTTTCAGGTGTCCGGATTAGCTGGAATATTGCTGATGAGATGTGACTACAAACCGCATCTCTAGGCTGCATGATGACCAAAACCCAAACTCAAACTGTAACCCGCAGTCCTTCGTCCTCTCACGAGGCACAGACGCAGGACAAAATGCTGAATTATTCATGAAACCTAAGTGGTGGAGCAATCTCAGAGGCTGTTTAGGGAGACGGGCTTGTAGACAGGGGACGAGGCTGCTGTCACCTCAGTGACTAATTAGGAGGGAAGGGACAGGGCTTGCGGTTAAGACAGATCTGTGTTTTATTTAATTAGATGGAAGACACGGTGGGTTATCTCTGGGGACAGCCCCAGAAATACCTCTTTCATGGTTAAAGTGAACAAAGTGCCAGAAAATAAGAAACTGCTGACCATAGAAGTAAATCTGTCCCAGAAAACAGCTCAAAATAACACAGAAAGTAAGTAACTTGATTCACTGAGAAGGCTGTAAAGTAGTGGACAAATTACATTTTTAACATGATGATGGTGCTGGATGAAAAGTTGAGTGTCACCAAAGTTATTGCCGTTATACACAGGTGGACATGAATGTCTAAACCACATATAATGGCAATCCTTCCGATATTTGCCAAGATATTTCCCCCAAAACCATGAAGGTCGACCTCATGGAGGCGCTAGATTAAACGTCAGGTCGATAAGATTCATCCTCTGGAGACATTTCATGTTTTAATAACTTTACTGGCAATCCATCCAATAGTTGTTGAGATATTTTAGTCTTGACCAAAGTGATGGACCGACCACCCGACCGCCTGACATTGTCATCTCTAGAACCACAAGACCAAGACCAAGACCAAGAATGCTTAACCCAACATGGACGAGAAATCCTAAAAGTGCTATACATTAACAGGCCGGTCCTACCAGACTCTGGTACATAAGCCTGGTCCTACCAGACTCTGGTCCGTTAGCCCGGTCCTACCAGACTCTGGTACATAAGCCTGGTCCTACCAGACTCTGGTCCGTTAGCCCGGTCCTACCAGACTCTGGTACATAAGCCTGGTCCTACCAGACTCTGGTCCGTTAGCCCGGTCCTACCAGACTCTGGTCCATTAGCCCGGTACTACCAGACTCTGGTCCGTTAGCCTCGTCTTACCAGACTCTGGTACATAAGCCTGGTCCTACCAGACTCTGGTCCATTAGCCTGGTCCTCCCAGACTCTGGTCCATTAGCCTGGTCCTACCAGACTCTGGTACATAAGCCTGGTCCTACCAGACTCTGGTCCATTAGCCTGGTCCTCCCAGACTCTGGTCCATTAGCCTGGTCCTACCAGACTCTGGTCCGTTAGCCTGGTCCTACCAGACTCTGGTCCATTAACCCGGTCTTCCCAGACTCTAGTCCATTAGCCGCGTCTTACCAGACTCTGGTACATTATCCTGGTCCTACCAGACTCTGGTCCATTAGCCTGGTCCTACCAGACTCTGGTCCGTTAGCCGCGTCTTACCAGACTCTGGTACATTACCCTGGTCCTACCAGACTCTGGTCCATTACCCTGGTCCTACCAGACTCTGGTCCATTACCCTGGTCCTACCAGACTCTGGTCCATTACCCTGGTCCTACCAGACTCTGGTCCATTAGCCTGGTCCTACCAGACTCTGGTCCATTTCATTAGTCCAGAAAGTCTGGCCACTCTCCATTGACAAGTGTTAACTTCCTTGAAGGTGGGTCCTCTGTTGAAGTTTGAACTTTTGGTTGTGACGTCAGCTTAGCAACGCTAGCGCTAGCCTTAGCTAACTCCTTCACCACTAACGGAACAAGCTGGAAAATCAAACTCTTCCAAGCCCCGTGGGGAGGAGGGCCACATCATGGCCCCCAACAAAACTCAGCAAAGATTGTTCTTGCTCAGGCTTTAACTTCTGGATATTCAGCCGCGTTACCACAACGGACCGAACGGCTTCACTCGCATCTTTCTCCGCCGCCATTAGTACAAAACTCAGCCGAGGCTACGCCATCTCCCTCTGTTCGCTGATTGGACCGCCAAATATTTGGCGTGGAGAAAACCCAAGAATACACTGCAAACCCAGACGTGGAGTACTGAAGGAGGATGAAAATTGAACGGAAGTACGTAAGAGGGTAATATATTAAACCACTAAATTTAAAACTTCATCCTCTGTGAAATAAGGTTGGAATCTCAAGAAAAAGCAAGTGGTCCTTGAGTTGTATTGTCAAAAATCTTACAGCGTGTTTTTTTCTCATTAACAACATTTGTCTAATTGTCCTAGTATTGTACTTGAGACCCTCTTTAACTACAGATGTTGTGTATTACTGTGTTTACAGCAACAAAGAGTCTTAATGTTCTTTGTAAATGCACTAACAGCCAAGAACATGCTCTAGTTTTACATCCCCTTTGGTCCAGCAGGTGGCGCTTTGCCCTCAGCTGAGTTGGATTAAAAGGAGGTCAGCTCTGAAGAGGATGCTAGCTCGCTGCATGACACACACACACACACACACACACACACAGACACACACACACACACACACACACACACACACAGAGTTTTCCATCCATGGCTTCCTTTATCTTACTCTGTTTTTCATCTGTTGTCTTCTGTCCATCTCAGAAACGGGATATTCTTCTCTTGAGGGTTAGGTTTACATCATTTCTCTCATGACTTGGCATCATCTACTGCCCACTGGCTAAAAAAATATATACCTTTCAACTTCTTTCTTTTTTCATTCTCCAGCCATCTTCTTCTCTCAATCTGTGTCTTCACCTGCAATCATTCATGCCAAATCCCATGCAAACTCTTCTCATCATCAACATCACATCAACATCCTGCATCCCGCACAGCTTTTCTCTTGCGTTCATTCACTTTACATTACACTTCACTCTTTCCTACAGTATCCTCTCTGCATGGCATCAATCATATACATCTTCTTCTTCATATTCAGTGATGAAATACATTTCTTAGACCCACAGCATCACTACATGTTAAGCTTAATGTCTTTGATCCATATTTCATGAGTCTATACAGTTATTACCTTTGGTCTCTGCAACTTCTTCAACTCAGGATATTTGATATGTAGACTGAAGTTACTCCATACTGTCCAGTACATTTGGGCAACCCTCCAAGAGGGTTGAACTCTAGTTTTCCATATTGTTGTTACTGGTACCATCAGAGTTGAATTCAATATGTTATACGAATGATGTTTTAAGATTGTGGCTAATTTAATTAAAGGCGAATAATTCTGATGTTTTTTGAGGGTTTTCTTGAGTCTACTATTTTCCAACCACTGACAATGGCCTTTACAGGAAGACTGGAATAACAAATGATAATGATAATACAAATGATGTGCAATGTAAAGAAACAATTAACATGTTAATATACATTCACCACTACTCAACTGTTCTGGTGTAAAAGCGAGCTTACATGCTGTATATTACGCCAAATTTGAGGCAATGAAGCAAATCAGACACCAACCAGTCCAATCAACAAGGCAGAACAATGGAACTGGTTTATGGGGAGCCATTATTTAGCCAGGGTCGTATCTTCTGTACAACTGATGACGTTGAAGTGATATCTGAGAATTTAGGGGGTTTAATTACAGGTTGAGGAATTAACGGGTTTGCATTTTTTACACAAACTACACATGGAGTCTGATATTTTGCAGACAAAAGATTGGCACATTTGATTGTATTTAGATCAATATGAATGTAAATTAAAATATAACAAAGGGAATGTGAAGAATAGTATCCTGGCAGTGAGGGAAATGTTTTAAAACAGCATTTGGGGAGACAAAATTTCATAGTTGAGCAACTGTAAAAATAATGATGGTTTTTGGTAGTTCATCAAAATGTCTTCAGGTGTTAGGTGACACTGGTGGTACTTATTTTTGGTGTTAACGACCTCTACAACGACACCGACTATGTTTACATGCACACTAATATTACACTATTCTTCTGAATATGGCAATATTCCAAATTTGATACGTTTCGTGTGAACCTTTTTCTTCCGAATCAGGCCACAGCACACTTTGCTGCATACTTGGGAGTACATTTTCATATGATGCTTGGTGATTTCTTTGTTGTTTTTGTTTCTGTTTTGTGCTTGTCTACTTTAAGGGTGATGACACACTGAATCATCTCTGTGGGTTATATTTCAACTTGCGCTTGTGGTTCATACTTCAGTAAAGATAACGGCAATACGATGGCACTGTTTGGACTGAACAGATGAACTAATCACAACAGATGAACACAACAGGCTCTGCTCATTACATTTGAAAACCAAAATGGCAGACTGGACAGTTCTTACAGTTTACTGTGTGAGACGCAGTAGAAAATCCAGGGTATGAAACCTGGGATTATTACACTCATTAACTAAAAGCTTTTAATATAAATCTTGTATAAGGTTGGAATCAGCTGTCTGAAAAACCCTTACTTGTCAACCAGTGTGGACAGAGTATTTTCAGATCAAAGACTCCATAGTGCAGAACCATGTGCAGCGTGCATAAAGGCCCCTTCCGACACATGAATATGGATTCAGGGGCACTAGACAATGCTGCCATTTGTGTTTCTCTTTTCCCATCTTTGATTTCATGGAGTACTCAAAAATCTTTTTGTGTTGTTCTTTGTTTAGCAAATGCAAATCCATTGTTTCCGAAAGAATGCGGCTCAGGTACAGATTGAGGTTGCGACGATAAATCTGTCTTGGTGCTGCCTTTCATTGCGAGCCAGTTTCGTCATGCACGGTCGACTGCAGCTGTTTTTAACGTATGACTCAAGCAATATGATTAGCTAAGAAGAACATCATTTATCACAGCCGCCTCCATTTCACCTGACGCATTCAAAAATGAAAATAGTCTCCATGGATGCGCCTGATCCTATTTGACTTACAGATGTACTATAAGTGTGTTTAGATATGCCCTAATTGTCTATACAATGCAGTACGTAGATTATTGTATGAACAAAACAGAAAAGCAAGGTGTTCAACTTCCATAATTGAGAGTTATTTGATATTTCCATAACTGAGAGTTCCATAAAAGAGAATTAAATCTGTAGAAACCAAGAAGTGTTCAGGCAGATATGAACGCGACACCTGTTATTCTCCCCAGAGAAAACCTTTTTTGTTGCTTTAAGCTTCCACTTGGCACTTTAACAACACACAATTACATTATCTAAATGGACGAATAGGTTGACCTGTGTGCACAAGGCAATCATGAGTTCATTAGTGTTATTCCTCTGTGCTATAGACCTCCATTGTTGCATAGCTGTGTTTACAGAGTGTACGTACAGTATCTGGAGGGCAGAGATCTTGTCTTTGAGCACTTCCTGGGCTTTGTTGAAGTCTGACAGCATGTTCTGCGTCTCTCTGCTGTGGACGGCGCTCATTTCGGCGAGCTCCCTCTCGTGCCTCTTCGTCAACTCTTGTTCGTGAGCCCTGAGGAGAGAGAAGAGCGGACGGTTGAGTTTGCAGATATCACCCATGCAGATATGGTCCATCGTGATGCCGGTCAGGTCCGGCATCACGATGGACACGCCCACCCCACCCTGTCAGACACACCCTAATCCTAGTGGACGGGAAATTGACTGCAGGAACTGCATTGGTCTTGAGCTAGCAAAGACACTTGTGTTGGGCTTTGCACTGTGCTGCCCTTTAAGTGGAAGCTACTTCCCCCCATACGGGCATCCTATTTGTAGTGATATAGTCGCTCTCTCTCTCTCCCTGTCAGTACAGTAGCTCGCTCTACCTGGACTAGTAACATATCAGCATGCGGTAAGGTCATTCTCCACGCCTCGGCTTGGACACAGCGGTGTCGAGCGAGAGAGAAAAGGCGTTACCTTGGAACGCTATCACACTTCCCTTTATACCCCCATTGGACTAACTTTGTGGATACTACTGTGCATCAATAAGTAGGTCTGATGACGATGTTATGTAGGATTGATTTGGATTTATTTTATGTGTGAGCTAATATTGCACATCTGTTCAAGTATGCCGCAAGAGTTATGTTTCTGTTTATTGAATGCGTTATTCAGTGCAAATATAAGCGAGAATGTAGTTTAATCTCAGTAATGATGGTATATTAGGCTATTACTGTCTGTTAAAGGCAAACGTTCCACTGTACTGTCGCTACACAGATCACGGAGGTCTGATTACAGCAGTGTAGTTAAGTGATAGTAGGTCAAGTTGTAATGTACTGCCCCTACCAGCGGCAGCTTGTAATACTGTCTATTTACAGAGGACATTTAAATGTATAAATGTATGTCTGATCGTTTCTATGTTAACTGTCAGCCCACAGTAGTAGAAAATATCATCGTCCATCACAACGTTTTACTGTTAACATCGTCAACTGCCAAGTTATAATGATTAATTACAATTTACACTCTGTTTGTTAGTAATTACTACACACATGCCTGAAATACACACACATGGAGAGATGTCAGAGTGGGGGGGCTCTGGAGGGATTGGGGGGGTACAGTGCCTTGCTCAAGGCAGGAGGTGAAGTGGCAACTCTCCAGCTACCAATCCACACTCCGTACTTTGGTCCGTACGGGGACTAGAACCACCGACCCTCTGGTTGCCAACCCAACTCCCTACGGACTGAGCTAGTGCCACCCCTCATTTACCCTAATTGTTACGTGTCATGTTTTAGACTAAAGACCAATTTTCATACGTGAAACAAAATCCTTCCTATTAATGAAGCCGTTTGAATGGAGCCGTACACATCACACTTCAAGAGTAAACCATTGACCAAAACACCCTCTGCAGCTCAGGAATAACACACATTTCTAAACAGTTGACATGTCCCTTTAAGACTTAATCAGGACCTGCAGACTCTCCTCTCTCTGCCCGTCTCTCCCAGGAGAAGGGAACATAATGGATTATTCCACAGAGGAAACGGTGGTGAGATTAAAAAGGGAGATGGATGCACAGAATTAATTCCTAGAACATAATAACACAAACACATAATATGAATGCAATTAGATAGAAAATATGACTTTTTGGAGTTTGCACAAAATAGAACACATTAAGACAACATTAAAGTGCACAAAAACATAAATGTGGTATGATATGTATGTGTTACTGTACAACATGAAGTAAAACATATGCACAGAATTATTCCTATTAAATATGTTCAATCTGCACATGTTGAGGGTTATGCTACGAGAGGAAAGAAGCTGAAGAAAGAGGAGGATGATGGGAGATGGGAAATGGGAATAAAAGATGATAATAATTAAATGAGGAGTAGAAAAAGACTGATGAAAGGGATTTGAGGGATGAAGGAGAAACGTGGATGTCTGTCTCCTTCTCACTCTGACTGGGCCAACTCTCCCTGAGGGGCACACATCTTATCTCTCTCTGCTTCCTCTTTATTTATTTATCCGCCTATTTTTATCCCTGTGACCAGGATTCAGACGTGGGAGTTACGTAACAGAGTGAGAAATGTGCCTCGCATGGGCCTGCCGGCACAGAGAGAGAGACAGAGAGAGGACGCGTATACGTAAAGACTAGCAGCTCATGGAGTTACTATAGAAAATGAAGCACCATGGCAGCCGTCATCAAACACACACACACACACACACACACACACACACACACACACACACACATAAATGAAGAGAAAACTTCAAACACACACATCCATCCATCCATGATGGATTCTAATGAGCAGCTGGACCACATTAGCCACACAGCACTTTAAAAAATTCATGACATGCCGCAGGGAACAACATGATTATAGATTCCATTTTGCTTTTACCCTAAATAACCTTCACATCTCCTAATCAATGGGCTCCTGACACTGGTCGAGAGAGAGAGAGAGAGAGAGAGAGAGAGAGAGAGAGAGAGAGAGAGAGAGAGAGAGAGGTTTGGGGCTTTTCTTTCCCTTACTTTCATCTCACTGTGTTTTCATGATGTCTGGAGCAGAGCAGGGTTGCAGAAACTATCGTCATCCGAAGATAATACGATAAGTCAAATGTACCAACATGCACTGATGACGGGAGAGCAGGAAGAGTTGAGTGTGTTTTCTGTGTTGAGGCTATCCTGAAATGTCAGTGATAATGTGTTATTAATACTCTTAGTGTTGCTACTCTGTACTGTACTGTATTCACCTAAAATAAGTGAATCACTGTATTCCCTTCCTTTCCAAGAGTGAGATGAGAAGATCGAAGCCACTCTCAGACATAAGAGTGGTATCAATCGTCTCATCTTTAACAGAACTAAACCTCCATTTCTGGTCCTTAAAACTCAAAGAGTCAAACTTTATTAACAGAAAAAAGTAAAGTAAATGAAAAGTAGGGAACTTAAGGAGGACCACTCTCAAATCGTGGAAAAATATTCAGCAGTTTGGTTGCCAGGTTACAGCGTATCATGCATTGTGAACACACTGCTAAAAAAGTCCATTTGTGTGGCCATGAATATTTCAGCAACAAAATCTGACACACAGATAAGAGGACTTGTCTTATATCAGACACGAATAAAAAGAGAAGAAGAAGAAGAATCAGTTTGGCAGCTACTGGCTTTTAAAAGGATAAGAAGAGTAAGAAATAGTCTCATTTCTAATATGAATGATGGTACATTAACAAAGCAACATGGCAGGGTTGTGCAGATCAATCTGTGCTTTCAATTGCATCTTAAACTTGACATAAATAAAGCTAAATCTCTGTATTACTATCAAGTCTATCATCAATCAATTTCTCTATTTGCCAAAGTTTGAACTAAGGCTTTTATTTCACTATTGTGTTGTTATGTATTTCAGTGCCAGAGTCATACCTAGTCTCGCATAGCCAGACCTTCCTCCACAGCGCTGCGGAGGATGGTCTGGCTAGTCCACACCACAATCTGGAATGGGAGAGAAACATGCTCTGGTTTTTGGCATTTCTTTATTTAAACCAATCACAATCGTCTTGGGCGGCGCTAAGCACTGGACGGAGGAACATGTGCATGTAGGGAGGCGAGCTGTAGATTTAAAATGGCTTTGAGTGTGATGAGAATTTTCCTAAAACAAAGATGAATAGAGATTGATTGTGGGTTCTAGTCTAGAGGATATTTCCCCGAATCAACCAGAGTTTAGTATGCCAACACAAAGAAAGTGGCATTTTTGGCTGGATGTCCGTTACCTTCCACTTTCTTAGTGTTGGCGTTCTAACCTCTGGTGGATTTCTGAGGACTCTGGTTACCTGGTCCTCAGATCTCTGCAGGGTAAATCCATACAGCTAGCTAGACTATCTGTCCAATCTGAGGACTATGGTTACCTGGTCCTCAGATCTCTGCAGGGTAAATCCATACAGCTAGCTAGACTATCTGTCCAGTCTGAGGACTATGGTTACCTGGTCCTCAGATCTCTGCAGGGTAAATCCAGACAGCTAGCTAGACTATCTGTCCAATCTGAGGACTATGGTTACCTGGTCCTCAGATCTCTGCAGGGTAAATCCATACAGCTAGCTAGACTATCTGTCCAGTCTGAGGACTATGGTTACCTGGTCCTCAGATCTCTGCAGGGTAAATCCATACAGCTAGCTAGACTATCTGTCCAATCTGAGGACTATGGTTACCTGGTCCTCAGATCTCTGCAGGGTAAATCCAGACAGCTAGCTAGACTATCTGTCCAATCTGAGGACTATGGTTACCTGGTCCTCAGATCTCTGCAGGGTAAATCCAGACAGCTAGCTAGACTATCTGTCCAATCTGAGGACTATGGTTACCTGGTCCTCAGATCTCTGCAGGGTAAATCCAGACAGCTAGCTAGACTATCTGTCCAATCTGAGGACTATGGTTACCTGGTCCTCAGATCTCTGCAGGGTAAATCCAGACAGCTAGCTAGACTATCTGTCCAATCTGAGGACTATGGTTACCTGGTCCTCAGATCTCTGCAGGGTAAATCCAGACAGCTAGCTAGACTATCTGTCCAATCTGAGGACTATGGTTACCTGGTCCTCAGATCTCTGCAGGGTAAATCCATACAGCTAGCTAGACTATCTGTCCAGTCTGAGGACTATGGTTACCTGGTCCTCAGATCTCTGCAGGGTAAATCCATACAGCTAGCTAGACTATCTGTCCAATCTGAGGACTATGGTTACCTGGTCCTCAGATCTCTGCAGGGTAAATCCAGACAGCTAGCTAGACTATCTGTCCAATCTGAGGACTATGGTTACCTGGTCCTCAGATCTCTGCAGGGTAAATCCATACAGCTAGCTAGACTATCTGTCCAGTCTGAGGACTATGGTTACCTGGTCCTCAGATCTCTGCAGGGTAAATCCAGACAGCTAGCTAGACTATCTGTCCAATCTGAGGACTATGGTTACCTGGTCCTCAGATCTCTGCAGGGTAAATCCAGACAGCTAGCTAGACTATCTGTCCAATCTGAGGACTATGGTTACCTGGTCCTCAGATCTCTGCAGGGTAAATCCAGACAGCTAGCTAGACTATCTGTCCAATCTGAGGACTCTGGTTACCTGGTCCTCAGATCTCTGCAGGGTAAATCCAGACAGCTAGCTAGACTATCTGTCCAATCTGAGGACTATGGTTACCTGGTCCTCAGATCTCTGCAGGGTAAATCCAGACAGCTAGCTAGACTATCTGTCCAATCTGAGGACTATGGTTACCTGGTCCTCAGATCTCTGCAGGGTAAATCCAGACAGCTAGCTAGACTATCTGTCCAATCGCAGTTTTCTGTTGCACGACTAAAACTACTTTATAACGTACACATGTTCCACCAAAACAAGTCCCTTCCAGAGGCTATTTTGCAGAGGGACCTTGACTGGGTCTGGAACCTAGCCCAAGATGATGTGATTGGTTTAAAGAAATGCCGATAAACCAGAGCACGTTTTTCTCCCACCCCGGTATGCAATGTGGACTAGCCAGACCCTCCTCCACAGCGCTGTAGAGGAAGGTCCGGCAATTCATTCATTCAATCATATTTATAATACAGGAAAGTTAAAAAGTAACATTACATTACAATATTAACGGGCTTGACTCAGTTTAAAAACTGGTTTTCAGCAATGCAAGACTACACTTGAACAGTCCTGTAAATGAATGTCCTCGACATTTAGGCTAAGTCATACCTGATCTGCTGATTGGCTTCGCTGCGGATTTTGAGCACCTCCTTGCCCTTGAGCTCCAGCTCTTTAGTCAGAGTGCTGATATTCTCGTTGAGCGTGTGGATCTGGTGATCCAGCTGAGCGATGTGGTTCTTCCTCCTGGAGACCTCCTCCTGCAGCTCAGTGATCCGGCCCAACAACTCACGCTCCTGGAAGAAGAAAATAAAATGAATGTCCATTTTCAGGCTTTAATAACAGTGTTATTTGTCCACTAATGCTTTTAATTACTTCTTAAAAAAAGCTAAAATCAAAGACATAGCTATTTCTATCTCAGCAACAATAAGTTGAGTCCTCGGGGATGTCATCTTTACATGAACTGAGAGGCACTGCATGTCTTATATATTTAAGTAACTCCAAGTTAAAAAGGTCAAAGGCGACGCCAAATCACCCAGCACCGAAGCCTTGGTGTTAAAATGGGTGTATAATATAACATATTCATGCTGTACGTTTATTATTGGCCTGTATTAATTGAAATAGCAAAACAACACACACGTGTACAGCTTGTCTAGAATTGTGAGGCATTGTGAGTAATATTACACATTTTTTTAACTTTTACCTTAATGAGTTAAAACCATCAAGAGAATAAACTGAACAGATGAAACAATGGATACTGAATACAGCAATGTGGACAAAAAGGTTTCTCCATGCATTAAAGTCATCTGTCTTTGTGACATCGTTAACAATGTGCATTGTTTTTTCCCCATTAATTATTCAGGGAAAGTTCACTGAGAGGAAGCCTCTCTTTTCACAGTCACGTTCACACAGTTACACATTCATTGTTGTTATTAGTGAAGCTTCTTAAAATAGTTTTGGTTGCTTGGTAAATGTACTGTATTCTATTTTATGGAAATGTGGGTGGACAAGATTTTAATATAATCCATAAAATTCAACAGCATCACCAAAAATCTACACTTTTCTGACACTGATTGAATAAAAACTGAGTATGATAAGCTTCAAAAACACAGGATTTAGCGGAAGGCTGTGAGATTACACTGGGAGTACAGTACATAAGAAGATAGCAACTCAGTATATTGTTCTGATTTTCTGACTATGGTCTCTAGATGTATTATGGCAGTATAACAAATGAACTGGAACTAAAGCTAAACCCGTTGTTGGGCAGAGTGTTTGAAACACCACCGTTTCTTATTGACAGCACAAAGTGGACCCATAATTACATGAGACAAAGTTGCACACTGGCTGTTAAATGCTGATAAACTGACAATGAGTGTTAATGAATAAACTGACAGTGAATGGTAATATTCATTGTCATTGACTCTCAAACAATGAATCCTCATGAATACCAATGTGTAGACAATTACAAATTACAATCTATGATGTAGACTGGGCAACTCTCGCTGTTCTCATGAATGCGCTGTATGGTTCCAATATGAATTACAATATGATTTTATTACCAAAAGGGACACTTTGCCGGTTTTAAACCAGCTCTGTGCCATCTTTGTGTGGGCAGTGTTAAAAAAAACAACACTGCCCACACTGCCATGACACAGAGCTGTATTTAAATCAGCAACATATCTCTTTACCCCTCATGTTGTCCTCATGTTGTCCTATATCAATGTTCTTTTTAATTCCCCAAAATAACATGATTGATTCCACACAACGCTCTTTGCCAAGTACAAATCTCTACTTTCATTAATTTTGGGGCGTCTTATTCAATTTTATAGCATTTGAAAAACAAATTGAAGTGTTTTTGAAATAGTATTGAGAGTAAAAGTTGACATATTCCAGTCTGTGATTATCATCAACATCCATTCCTTTAATTTTAGTCTCAATAATTCCTAATTTCTGCTTTTCTTGCTTGCAAACATTAGGTATAATTTCCTAAAAATTAGGTTTATTGACCATAAATTGTAAAAATAACTGTAAAGCTAAAGTTAATAGTGTTGAAAACGTCAAAAAAAGTGACAAACATCAATAAAAAGCGTCAACAAAAGCGTTGATTTTGACGGGAATTCAACACGAGGGTTAAGGGCCACTTTAGAAAATGTTTGGATAGAAGAGTTATGATGACATCTCTTAGACCTTCAATCTGGCAAAGTTACTGTGTTATGAGTGTTGCTGGTGGGTAATGCAAAGCAACCTGCTAACGTATCGGCTCACATTTCAACTGTTCTTACATGACGTGCTAAAAATCAAATTCATTTATAAATGACAAAAACACAAGTCGGCAGGAATGCAGGTGCTTGTCTGAATAACTAAGTCATGATTTATCATAGTTCTCCACATAACTGAATGATATCCATATAAACCCACTGTCCAAAATGACTCACGACCCCCCGCAGAGCTGCTCTTTTCTTCTCAGCTCCACAGTGACACAAGATCTGGATTGCATTAGCCGGGATTTCAAAGTGAGAAGGTGATTTTCTCAAAGGGGGGGTGCCAATGCGTAGGTTCAATCAAACACCGACTCACATGAAGACAACATGCAGACTGCCTGACTTTACAATGAGTCCACTTTAATAGAAAGGTCGCTTAACTGAGTGGCTCACTGTTTCTAAAACGTGAGATAAAATTATAGTTTTTAAAGCTTCTTAAGATTTCAGTCCTGTTTGATAAAGAAATATTTAAGTTGTTGTTGTGATACTGAAATGTGTAATAATCATCAGCCTGTATAAAGGTAAGGCTGACTGTATTCTATATTTTCCCCATAAAACCTATACCAAAATTCAATTGATCCCTCTAACTTAGGCCTGATATAGTTCTTATTTCTCTGTGCCATAGAGTTTCATTGTTGTTCATATTAATAACTGTGAGCCACGCTGTTGCACTGGGTGACATGTTCCTTAATTATGATGAACATGGACACAAGAGGACCAAATGTGTATTAATCCCTGAGTGAAAACAGTCCCCACCAAAAACACTATTAACTCCTGTTTGGGTAATGTTTCATAACAACTACAGCACCCAGCTGTGTGAGTAATTTTTAAAACTGAAACTAAGCATGTGTGAGTTTTGTTTTTTATAAAGATGTATGACTACAGCGGGGACCAGTGGGCTCAGGGCCACAGACAGACCCACCCTGAGCTTTTGGATACTTCTACACATATCAGATTACAAATGAAAATGTCAAACCAAAAAGTGCAAAGAAAAATAGACTCATGACAAATTAACTGAATCTGTCTGTCTTCAGCAAAACCAGACACTAAAAACAAGATGGCGGACCCTATCTTGCACCCGGCATAACGCGTACAAAGACCAATGCAAGTGTCTTTGCCCGTCCTGCGCCCACAACGTTTAAATAGCAAATACACCTCCTTCTATCTGTGCACCCATGGGCGTGCTGGTCTTACAGGGAGGTGTGTTCAGGTGCATTCTGGGCAGACTGGTCTTACAGGGAGGTGTGTTCAGGTGCATTCTGGGCAGACTGGTCTTACAGGGAGGTGTGTTCAGGTGCATTCTGGGCGTGCTGGTCTTACAGGGAGGTGTGTTCAGGTGCATTCTGGGCGTGCTGGTCTTACAGGGAGGTGTGTTCAGGTGCATTCTGGGCGTGCTGGTCTTACAGGGAGGTGTGTTCAGGTGCATTCTGGGCGGACTGGTCTTACAGGGATGTGTGTTCAAGTGCATTCTGGGCGTGCTGTTCCCACAGGGAGGTGTGTTCAGGTGCATTCTGGGCATGCTGGTCTTACATGGAGGTGTGTTCAGGTGCATTCTGGGCGTGCTGGTCTTACAGGGAGGTGTGTTCAGGTGCATTCTGGGCGTGCTGGTCTTACAGGGAGGTGTGTTCAGGTGCATTCTGGGCATGCTGGTCTTACAGGGAGGTGTGTTCAGGTGCATTCTGGGCGGACTGGTCTTACAGGGAGGTGTGTTCAGGTGCATTCTGGGCGGACTGGTCTTACAGGGAGGTGTGTTCAGGTGCATTCTGGGCGTGCTGGTCTTACAGGGAGGTGTGTTCAGGTGCATTCTGGGCATGCTGGTCTTACAGGGAGGTGTGTTCAGGTGCATTCTGGGCGTGCTGGTCCCACAGGGAGGTGTGTTCAGGTGCATTCTGGGCGTTCTGCTATCTTGTACCATTACGGCCCGTCATTTTACTGGGAAGCAACCAACATTGTTGTCCCTTGTACTCATTTTGCGGTGCAGGAAAGAACTTTGTTGGCATTATTAAAATGAAATTACTTAAATTACTTAAATTGGATTTTAAAAGTTGAAAACAGCTTCATCTTGTCATTAGGATCCCGCAGTTCAGTTTTAAAATGCACCCTATGATGGAAGCAGAGTGGGCCTTGTTCGCCAAACTGATCGTTATGATTAGAGACTGGAATGAAGAGGCAAAGGTGTGAAGCGGGACATTTAACTCCATCAGACTCATATTAAATATTGTCAGGTTATTGTCTACTAATGATTACCCACTCTGCAAACATCCCGTTCCACGTGCCTCTATAACAATTTACGCCGAGGGCTGTGTTCATATATCCAGAAGCCATAATGTTGTATAATAGCCTCATGGACATAACCGTCTGTCCCGCTATCTGTCTCTATCTGAGTCTCTATGCTGTCCATAAACCTTGCAGTGCGATTAAACACAATGGGGCGAATTCATCTTTAATGACTCATTTACTCATTTTACTCTCCATGTCGCCAAACTCCTGGCTTCATTATAGGGAAGAAAAAGTTCCCATTTTGCACAAAGGCAAAAGAAGAAGAAGAAGAAGAAAAAGATGACAGCATAAAAGAAAAGAACAAAGAAGAAAGAGCGTACATTTTCAGTGTATTCAGGACGATTTGAAGTATGTTTTGCATGGGAACCTTTTTTAAAAATGGGGTGGAAGTAGCTCAGTCCGTAGGGAGTTGTGTTGGGAACCTGAGGGTCGCTGGTTCAATTCCCCGGTGGTAGACTGGTAGCTGGAGAGGTGCCAGTTCACCTCCTGGGCACTGCCAAGGTGCCCTTGAGCAAGACACCGAACCTCCAACTGCTCAGGGCGCCTTTCCATGGGCAGCCCCCCCCCCACTCTGACATCTCTGTATAGGACCTGAGCATGTGTGTGTAGTCCAGGCCTGTGTGTAGTGTGTGTAATAACAACAGTGTAAATTGTAATTTCCCCTTGTGGGATTAATAAAGTACAGTGAACCCTCGTTTTTCACGGGGTTACGTTCCAAAAAGAACCCGTGAGGCGAAATCCGTGAAGTAGTAACCTTATTATACGATGAAATACTCCATAATACACTGAAATCAAAGAACAAAACCTTTAACAGGCCCAAGCATTTGTTTAACAAATAAAAGTACTGTATAAACGTTTTTACAAATAACTACTGTACTGTAAAATAATAATTGTAATCATCAATACGAACTGAAGGCTTCAAATTGCGGAGATCAGCACTCTTTTGCCAGACACCCTCTATATTCTCATTTTTAATTCTTTGAAAAATACATAAGGTTGTTCAAATATTTATCAGGGGAGGACATTAGCTGGCCAAATCTCTGGACTGAAATAGAGCTTTTCTGATCTACTGAAAATGGAAAAATGTACTAAAGATGATGGGTGGAAAACCTGGCTGGTATCCAGTACGACAGATAGCAGAACTAATTAGTACTACACTGGTTTTTATATGGAATCCCTTTAAAGTAAACCTGTTTTTACATAGTTTCAAGGGACAATTGTAGTGTCACAGTGTCTAAGTGACCATTCACGGGCCTTTAGTCTGTTAACAGTAGGACAGATCTACTGCAACACACTGAACAATCCTCTGGCTTAAGGCTTAAAGCTTTAGTACATCACTTTTTTTATATTAATGAATGTCTGTTACATTCAAGCCGTTGTCAAATGAGGTGATAAAAAGCTAATTAAGACTATCAGCTCCACACAACTCTCTCTGGATTTCTCAGTATGGCTATGTTCAGAAAATGGTGTCGTCCGGTGACTTTTGCACGCAGGAACTCAAGTGAAGATAATTACCTTTTCTGAAGAGTCCATCATGTTTTTATTAATCCTCCGTGTCCTCCTTGGCTACTAGCAACTGCGTCATTACTTCTCTTTCCTCATGGGGGACACAAAAAGTACGCAATATAGCTTTCAACTTGATCCAAGGGCTGCTCTGTTGTTTTTTTCTTTTTTTGGGGGGGGGGGGAATCATAATTATTTTGGTCAATATTGAAATCACTATTATTTAACACGATTTAACCGTTCGTGTTGTCTTCCCGTCAAAATGAAAATCAACACTTTTGACGCTTTTTCAACGTTTGTCACTTTTTTGACGTTTTCAACACTACGTAACACCAACTTATTAACTTTAGTATTACAGTTATTTTTGGAATTTATGGTCAATAAACCTCATTTATAGGAAATTATACCTAATGTTTGAGTTAGAAAAGCAGAAATTAGGAATTATTGAGACTAAAATTAAAGGAATGGATGTTGATGATAATCACAGACTGGAATATGTCAACTTTTACTCTCAATACTATTTCAAAAACACTTCAATTTGGTTTCAAATGCTATAAAATTGAATAAGACGCCCCAAAATTAATGAAAGTAGAGATTTGTACTTGGCAAAGAGCGTTGGTGGAATCAATCATGTTATTTTGGGGAATTAAAAAGAACATTGATATAGGACAACATGAGGACAACATGAGGACAACATGAGGACAACATGAGGGCAACATGAAGACAACATGAAGACAACATGAGGACAACATGAGGACAACATGAAGACAACATGAGGACAACATGAGGACAACATGGCGACAACATGGGGACAACATGAAGACACCATGAAGACAACATGAGGACAACATGAAGACACCATGAAGACACCATGAGGACACCATGAAGACACCATGAAGACACCATGAGGACAACATGAGGACAACATGAGGACAACATGAGGACAACATGAGGACAACATGAAGACAACATGGCGACAACATGGGGACAACATGAAGACACCATGAAGACAACATGAGGACAACATGAAGACACCATGAAGACACCATGAGGACACCATGAAGACACCATGAAGACACCATGAGGACACCATGAAGACACCATGAAGACACCATGAAGACACCATGAAGACACCATGAGGACACCATGAAGACACCATGAAGACACCATGAAGACACCATGAGGACACCATGAAGACACCATGAAGACACCATGAGGACACCATGAAGACACCATGAAGACACCATGAAGACACCATGAAGACACCATGAGGACACCATGAAGACACCATGAAGACACCATGAGGACACCATGAGGACACCATGAAGACACCATGAAGACACCATGAAGACAACATGAGGGTTAAGAACAGAGAATAAATAAGAGTTTACCTGCCTCGTTATTGTGATCGTAAATCATAACTGATTAATTACACAGCCCTGCTTGATCCATTGTAAAACATCTGTTCTCAATGAGTGATGAGGTCCCACATGTACAAACCATTCTCTGCTGTAGTTATTTCATATAAAACATTTCTGTAGTTTCTATAATTTCTATGTGCTCTCCTCACTAGTTGAAGTGGATTTACTGGCCCTGGGTTTGCCTCTCAAACTACATCCAGTCCACTCCAGCTGATCTCTGGAGGTTGTTGAAGCTGGATGCAGCCTGAGAGGAGAGAGCAGACGGGAGCACTGCCCCCGCCTCGGCTTTATTCATATTTTCATTTACAGTGAATATTTTGCTAAAGAGAGAGAGAGACCCTTGTGCTGTCCTCCCATTGACCACGCGTATTTAAGTTTTCAAGGGTCAACATTTTAAATTAAGACCACTAGACACTTTTGTCGTTTTTCCCAGCGCTTTTGTCGCTGCTTTTCAACATTTTGTCACTTTTTCTGATGTCGTTCTCAATTTTTTTCTGCGCTTTTTGGACATTTCTTTTTTTCTTTGACGTTTTTGTTTCCAAATACCAATAAATTGCATAAAACACCCAAATTCAATGAAAGTAGTGAACTGATCATTTATTTTACGTGTGAAGAGTAATGGTTGTATGGAACCATCCAGGTTGTTTTTTTTGACAATTTGGTTAAAAAGAAACCCAAATTTCTGATCAAGAAAATTTTGAAAATGGGTGAAATTTGACTGACAACGAGAGGGTTAATTAAGCATCAATCAAATCAGTAAAGATGTAAAAAAAAACTAATCTATCATGAAGTATCAGTACCTGGAGGTGATGACAGGTTGTGCATTAACAACCCAGAGGTTTACATTACATTTATATATTTTGTTTATTGAAAGCACAATAACCAATTTTTATTATAAAACTAACCCTACGTCCTTGAGAGAAATATGTTTTCAGAGATTTCAAAGTTTCTAGAGATTAGTAAAGTATCTTGGCCGCTATCAGGTCAGCGCTTTAATAAACTACTGGATCTGGATCACAACTGCACAATTAATGCAAAAAAATGAGAGAGGAGAGGGAAAAAACGAAACAAAAGAGACAGAGCATTTAAGATGCTTTGCATATATTGATAAAATAATAATAATTTCAAATTCAGAGACAAGGAAACACTGTCAAAAACACTAAAAGCTACATCAAAAATAGAATAATCTCATGGAAATAGAACAGAAGAGATATCGGTCGTCAAGAGATGCTGATGATGTGGTAATTGATCAGACAGCTCTGGTAGCACAAACGAGTTAAGTATCTCCAGGGAGACAGATGACAATGTGTATACACACACACACACACACACACACACACACACACACACACACACACACCCTGTACTTCATCAGCCTCCTTCTCCCCGCCTGTTAAGTAATTGGAGGCATAAAAACATTACTTAACACAGCGTGACAACTGTCTGCAGCTGAGCTCTTCAAGTCTGATGACTCAACTCAGGAAGTTATAGTTTCTGTGCCATTAGGACTCCGGCGCAAGGAACTAATGTAACCACGAATTCTCTGTCTTTGTTTCTGTCTGTAATGTTGTGCATGCAGCATTTCGACCCAAAAGAAAACCACTTGGTCAAAGCACAAAGGGAGTCAGATATAACTCGTAATAGCAGATGGTGAAAGGACAGAGAGGTTAAAGAGAGGTGGCCAAACTGTGACATACAATACATAACCTACGCATCGAGACACATAATATAACTTTAATATTCCCAATTAAAATCCTTTGTTGCATTGTGTCCCGTCTCTATCTCTGCCCTCACATTATATGCTTGATTCTCTGCTGTATCCAATCAAATAAAGTTAGAAATGCCCAAAATGTCATCTAAAAGAAAAGAGGAAAACATATTTATTCTAGGATATTTTACCAAAAGTACCAGCGTTCAGGCTGAATTGTTAAATTGGTTGATTTTGTAGGATGTACAGTACATTGCATCTATTTTGCAAGGGCACCGTTGCTGCATCCGGTGCTTAACGCCGCCCAGGACGCTTGTGATTGGTTAAAAAAATACAAACAAGCCAGAACATTTTTCCCTCTATCCCACAATAGACACGCCAGACCATACTCCAGCGCTGAGAAGATAGGTCTGGAAATGTGAGACTAGCAGATTTGTGATGTGTAAGCATGAAAAAAAGGTCATCTTGATTTATTAATACTTAATTCATCCATTGGGAACACAAATATGGGCATGTGAATATGTTAATTTTTTAAAGCTCATCACTTAGAAAATCATGTAGCTTACTGAATTCATATTATGTAAAAATGACCAATTTTAATTACAGGTGTCGTTCCCACTATTTGTATTTTCCTACATCCAGTGCAGATAGTTTACTGATAACAAATAATGTGAATCTACTCAAAAAGAAGCTTGTGTGCTGCAGGAGTGACTGATATTGAAACTGTTTCCATTATATTTGCTGCAGCCTTTTGACTGACGGGCAGTACAGACTGTAACACTCGACTATTAGCCTTTATTGACTTCATATCGCCTTGGCAACTAAAGATGAGAGGGACTGATGATGGAGTGTGGGGGGGTATTGAAGACAACCAGCTGTGATTCTCAGCAAGAACATCTGTATCACAAGGCGATGGGAGAGGAACTCATGGTGTTTGGCGTAATTAGTAAGATTTACAAGAGACGCAAAGAGGGTGGCCTGCCGGGTGTGTGTGTGTGAGTGTGTGTGTGTGAGTGTGTGTGTGTGTGTGTGTGTGAGCGAGCCTGCGGCAGATGGTTTGTGAGGCCTCCTGGGTATCTAATTTCTATGTGACAGTCCATCCGGCACAGGTAAATGTTCTTTTTTCTATTATATATATTTTTATGAAAAATGTAAGCATCTATACTATTTTTCTTTTATCTCTTGATGTATTGTTTTAGTTAATATATTAATTGTTTCGTCTTTAAAATTTCAGAAAATTGTTTAAAAAAGATAAATAGCATTTCCTAGCGTCCAAGATGTCCAACGTGTTTTTTCTAACAGCACAATACCACACACAATCTAAATTAAAATGGTTGTCCATCGATTTTCTGTTGATCAACGTATCAATAAACCAATATCAGCACCAGCTCTGGCTAAAAATGATAATCCAGAAGAGTTTCATGAAATCCAGATTGTTGTTGTTACTACTTGTGATCGGCATTTTTTCAGCAATAGCCACTCGATGTATTCACATTCAGTAATTACCTCTCTGTAAAGTAGTTTTAATTGTTAGTGGGGAGTCCTGATTCAAGCTGCCTTCACACAGGAAACCGTGCAGCATGTTATCCAGTACAATTTGATCTCATTAATATGATTATTTAATATTAATTATATGTTGAAAATATGATTAATATGAGCCCCACTGCTGACTGGTCTTTCCAACCCGCCATTTCCTACTGCTGCTGCTTCACATTAAAAGCATTCCACTGGCGAAACATGGGGTGGCTTTTATTGTGAAGCAGTCACAGGAAGTACACAATTAAGTATCAAATCGCTTAATCAACCAGGACTAAAATCTCATGAATTAGAACTTTAAGCTTTAAAATCTCAATACAAGCATCGGCTGTCAGCAGCTTAATTCCAAAAAATATTAAACAGCGTTGTCCAGCTGTTATCAGTAAGTTCTACATTAAGTGTGTGTTATAGAATAGCTTCCTTGGAGACTGTAGGTGAATGTGTTAGCAGAATAATAAGTTAGAATAATCGTGTGAAAGAAAGGTCCTGAATGTCCCACACACTGTGGACTCACACTGTTTTTCAACATTTTGTCACTTTTTTTTATGTCTGTCGATTTCTTCTGTGCTTTTAGACATTTTTGTTGTTGTTTTTACCACGTTTTTGAAGCTTTCTCCGACATCTTTGTCACTTTTTTCAATGTTTTGTCACTATTCCCAAAATTCTTTGTCACTTTTTCTGATGTCTTTGTCGATTTTGTTCTGCACCTTTTGGATATTTTGAAAGAAAGGTCCTGAACGTCCCACACACTGTGGATTTATTCTAATCACACAATCTCATTTGTGACTAGAAAGGCATTCATCACAGTAGCTTTGACAGAGATTTTATGTGTGCAGCTGTGCATTTTGGATTTATATTCACTCCAAGAGATGGTCCAGATGCTTCCACGATAAACTGGTGTCCTACCTGCATCCGGTTGTTCTCCAGCGTTTTCTCCAGCTCCATCTTGGCAGCAGCTGACTCCTGTTGGTGGGTTTGTCTCAGGTGTTCGATGGCTGACGCGTGGATGTGGTTCAACTCTGACCGCAGAGAGGCTGATGGGGAAAGTGTAATGAAAGAAAAGAACACAATGAATCATATTTAATTTGTATGGATCACATCACACGTGGAAATAAAGATTTTAAAGCTTGTTGAAAAAGTTCCTGCAACATTTGTTCTGCTTGCCCATTAGATGCAAAAGCATTTTTTATTACAAAATAAAGTCTTTTTTATACATTGCACATAAAGCCTGAGTGCTTCGGCTGCTTTTACCCAAGTGGCCTTTAATCCTCACTTCAATGAACAACTGTCATTGTAAACAGTCTAATGGTTTAGAGAAGCATATTGAGCGGGGACACACTATTACTGCCTTTCTATTTTAATACAAGACAAATTCATATGTCAGAATAAAGAAATGCGTCCACTGCAGTTTTTTAAATGATAGAAATATATAAAAAAAAAACACAATATTCACATAAACTCTCACCTGAGCACACATGTGTAGATACACACACATTCACACACAAGGAGAAGATGAAGGGAAGTAAGAGATGAAGAGAAATTAAAGGTAATAATGTCAGGATGTGGGAAGTGAGAGATAGATGGGAGCAGCTCTCCAGTGTCAGGACCATGAGCAGAAGGTTAATGGAAGAGCATTAATCACAGCCCCGTACTGGTGGCTTCACAATGAAGACTGGGTAAGATGGAGGTTTTTATCTGCACTTTAGAGATGGGACTTTCTACTAATATTCTCATTGTTTAAACTGCGGTTGCTACATCACATTATATGGTATATAAAAACAGACAGCTGCAACATTAAAATGATAAAGACAATACTAATAATATAATAATATTATACACATCAATCTGAATGTAGACATTCTGCATAATGAATACTTTTACTTCTGTACATATATATATATATATATATATATATATATATATATATATATATATATATATATATATATATAGATAGATGTATTTTCCTGTATTAGATATCACAGTGAATAGACAGGAGGGGGGGTTTCAAACCACTGGCCTCTGCAAAGGACTCAGCCTACAAGGGCTGCACACTCTACTACTACTGGGTGAACAAGAGGTCACCCCACCTTAAGTATATATTGATGCTAAAATTTTGAAGTAAAACAGAGTATTTCTACATTTACTTAAGCCAACAATCTGAGTCCTTCTTCCACGGCGGCTCGTAGCTTGTTATGTGACCGTGACAGGGCTTTATGCTGCCTCTTGTTGTAAATGTTTTGCATTTTTCGGACCACTGTGCGTTTATGAAATCCAACTGGGCAGAACCATGTGTACTTGGGTATGCATAACAAGGTTAACAGTCTTATATCCCTATTTACTGCATGAAAGGATGGAGCTTTTACTTTTCAGTATTTTCTTTCAGTGTAACCTCAGTAAAATCCCTGGACCACATTCGACCAAAACCCCCCCGAAACTGTGCATAATTTTGTTGAAAAGGAAAATGTGCGGAAAGGTCATGGGAGGGTGAATCTTTCTAATGCACACACACACACACACACACACACACACACACACACACACACACACACTCTGAGACCTTACCCAGCATGGCTTTGCCCTCGTCCTCCAGTTCAAAGCGCAGAGTTTGCAGCTCTTGCTCTGACTGCTGTTTGAGCGTCTCGATGCTCTGGCGGTGAGCCTCTCTGAGAGACTGCAGCTCTGCATGGTGATGATGGCGGAGGCGCTCCTCCAGCTCCTGAAGGAGAGATGACAGGGGGAGGAAATGGGGTTGTGGTGGAGGAGGTATAATGGAGCAAGGGAGGATGAGAGAGAGGACAAAACAGAGAGTGGGAGGGAAATAATAGGGTGGAGAAAAAGAGTAAAGAGAAAGAGAGAGAAAGAGGAACATTTGCGGATGAAAGGTTTAAGACGTAGCAGGAGATGATAGAAAGGGAGAGAAAAGTAAGAGAGATATAAAAATGAAAATGGGGAAGAGTGGCAGGGAGAGATATGGAAGTGTTTTTAGTATTTATCATTTTTAATCCTCTATAAGGGCTGAAGGAGAAACTGACCAATCATCACACACCGACTTAAAGTGCACTAAAACACCATCAAAGAAGAGAAGAGAAATCTGTGTCTGCTGTACAGTTTCTGAGGAAAATAGAGGTATGATCACCTCTTATGTAAAATGCATTAAAAACCAGACTATTCTCCCTCATATTTGAATTTTTTGGGTTTTAAGGACTGCTGACAGTTTCAATGGATTCCTGTGTGACCTCCACTGTGATGGGAATTAATTCAAAGTCACTTTACCTTAGAGTTTTTAAGGATAAAAAGGTGAAGTCAATGCAATTGTAAAATCGACCATTGTCACTTTTTCTCCAGTAGCTTTTGAGAAAAATAGAGGTTATGCTAATAATTAGGAGTATGATGAACAGGTGTTAATCACCATTATGTACTCAAAGTTTCCAAAAAGACTGAAGAGTCCAGGCAGAAGTTGTCTGTGTGTATAGATGTTGGGTAATAATTAATTAAATTGTGTTCAGTCAGTTTCATCCAGCTGCTGTTGATCACAGTTTTGGCTTTATTACAAGAATTTAACAAACAACGTAACAACATATTAGAATATTAGCAAAGAAAACTGACAAGCACTTAAATACACAGCATTAGCACTGCTGACTGGAGGGCTGCCACAACACACACACACACACACACACACACACCTACTAACATTACACTGCTGGCAGTCGAACATTTACTCTGGCAGGAAGAGCTGTTGTTGATGTGTGAGGAGCCACATTTTGTGCGTGAGTGTTGGTGTGTTTATAATAAATATGGTTTGAAACACATTGAAAGGTGGAATATTTAAGATGGAGGTTTTTAATTTATTTCATCTATTCTAAGGATCTTCCACAGAAGGCTTAGTCTGAGGTAACCCAACCCCACAGCTGAGAATAGATCAGAGGGTGTCTATCTATGGGTACCTATCTATTCTATGGGTATCCATCTATTATCTATCTATTCTATGGGTATCCATCTATTATCTATCTATTCTATGGGTATCCATCTATTATCTATCTATTCTATGGGTATCCATCTATTATCTATCTATTCTATGGGTATCCATCTATTATCTATCTATTCTATGGGTATCTATCTATTCTGTGGGTATCTATATTATCTATCTATTCTATGGGTATCTATCTATTATCCATCTATTCTATGGGTACCTATCTATTCTATGGGTATCCATCTATTATCTATCTATTCTATGGGTATCTATCTATTCTGTGGGTATCTATCTATTATCTATCTATTCTATGGGTATCTATCTATTATCCATCTATTCTATGGGTATCTATCTATTATCTATCTATCTATCTATCTATAGTATCTATCTATAGTATCTATCTATCTATCTATCTATCTATCTATCTATCTATCTATCTATCTATTACCTATCTATTCTGTGGGTATCTATCTATCTATCTATCTATCTATCTATCTATCTATCTATCTATCTATTACCTATCTATTCTGTGGGTATCTATCTATTATCTATCTATTCTATGGTATTTATCTATTCTATGGGTATGTATCTAATATCTATCTATTCTATAGGTATCTATTATATATCAATTCCATGGGTATCTGTCTATTCTATGGGTATCTATCTATTCTATGGGTATCTATCTATTATCTATCTATTCTATGGGTATCTATCTATCTATCTATCTATCTATCTATCTATTCTATGGGTATCTATCTATCTATCTATCTATCTATCTATCTATCTATCTATCTATCTATCTATATCTATCTATATATATATATATAGATATATATATATATATCTATTAGAAGGGTTTTACAAATAAGGAGTGGTTTGAAGGTAACACTGTATCACAGAAATAGATAAGCTGACGTGTGAGGACAGGAAGAAAAGTATAAAAGAGGAGTTATTCTGATGTTGAGAGAGACTGATTCCCAGATATCACACATCGACAACACGACGAACATGGTGACATGTCTTTATAATTGATCCCATTGATGTTGAGTTGCATCATATTTTCAACTTAAAGATACAGAAATAAGAATGATGGATGGATATTTATGAATGCAACAGCTGGAGTCAATATTAAGTGCTTGTGCACTATTGAGGACTTTAGGCAAGTAACAGGTCAGAGATGCCTTTGCAGACTGATGGATCACATCAAGGGAAACGTTGAATGTCAAAGGAGAAAACACAGCTGCTATTTCCCTCAGCAGTGTCAGAATATTTAATAGAGAGGAGATCTCATTTTCATTATTACAAAAGGCCCTAAAAGCACATCGTTGTAGGCAGAAAACTGCTGTTCACGCTGAGTATAAAACCATTTTCTTTGTCAGTAAAATGTTAAGATGCCATTTGGCAAATTATAACTAGAACCCATCAACAAGGAACATCTAAAATGATATTCATAGAAGGTTGGCGGCAACATCTGCGGCATTTTAATTCTCCAATATGTAATGCTTTTGGGAACTGACTCAGGAACAAAGAGATCTCTGAATATTCAAATGAGTTGGCGGACAGCAACCTCAGATTCTTAGCGTTTGATGGGGCACCCATGCGTTTTTTATGGAAACAATTAAAAACAAAGCAGTTCATAGATTGAAGATCTTTGTGAGCTGGTGAATAATAATGTTGTATTTAGTTGTGTATCCGCTAAAACTGATACCACCAAGTATTACAACAAGCCTCTCCTCTCTCTCTACTGTCAGTCTGCCAGTCACTAACCATCTCTGGCCTGCAGTAGTCCTCAGTGTTTCCTGCCATTCAGCACCACCTAACCTCCACATCCACCTGTGCACCTGCTCCCAGACCCCTTATTATCAGCCCCCTACAGTAAATACACCTCTATGTCTCAGACTCATTTCCACGCCCAATCATCTACTGCTTACTCTGCTTTAATGGTCCACCCTTCTTCTTCATTAGCAGTATTAGCCAAACCTTTGCCTAACCTGTCTGCATTTCTTTCACTGGCTTCATAGGCAGTGATGTTGTGTTGCATGTGTTATTAGTATTTGCGTTTGTTTCCTGGTAGGCCTGCACGATTAATCCTTATAAAGGCAGGTCTGGCAATGCGATTGCAAACTTTGTAAACTACAAAAGAAAAGAAAAAAGCCAAACTTTAGTGGGTGTAGTGGGTTTTTTCTCCAATGGGAACATGGCTAATTGAGTTGAATGCATTTGATTTACAAGTCAGAATGTCATTGTTACTCTGTTTTTTGTGCATACAAAGAGCGTAACAACATGTCCACAGATAGAAGATGGACAGCACTGTGTTTACAACTAATGTAGTGAGACACAAATAAGACAGCAGTGCAAATAACCTTATGTTACGACAGCTTTCACAGCTGTAGATGCACGGAGCCGCCATGTTGGATTTTGAGCCCGGGGTTATTGGTGATTGTCCGAGTTCCGAGCTCAGAAATCGGGGTTGGGCGTTGTTTCTGACTTTGACCTCGGAAAATCCGACTTCTGAGTACAAATGGAACGCACCATAGAGACGCGTTTGTTTGGATGTCAGATGGCAAAAAATGTGATTACATTTCCATGAAGAATGTAACTGAGGTTCATTTATTTTTTCCTCCTCCTCCTCCTATCAACGCAGGCGAAGGAGGTGTAGGTGAAGGTAAAAACTCCTGAGTTCCATTCTCTCCAGTATTCGCTAAGCCACATAATTAATTAAATTAGATCAAATCCTAAAGATGTCATTTAAGGCTGTCTTGTAGGGATACCCCTGATATACACGTACGGCTTCACATCACAACACAGAAGCTAAAGATGCTGAGAGGAGTTTAAATATCCCCAGCTGATCCTCCAATACAAATGTAAAAATACAAGTAGAGGAGGTATTGTCACGGTATGAGAAAGTGGGTTTTAAAAGCCACCAATCACTCTTTCCATTGGTATTGATCATTGGTCTTTTTGTGCCGTGGGTAAGTAAAAAACATACCTTTTATTGCTTTAATTAAAGGGAGCACATCAGTTACTCCTAATCAAAGACAGTTCTATAATTACAAACTGTCTGTAATGTTGTCACATTTACCTCCTCCTCTCTCCTCTCGGTGTGGTTGTGTGCGGAGGCTTGGTGGTTCAATCTTTATTCCATTACTGGACGGTCAATATTTGTTACTTTGCCAGTGGTGATCCCGTTTAACTAAATGGAAATGGGCGTGACACTGATGAAAAAGAGCGAGAGAGACAGGGATAAACACATAAAGACGTGAAGTGAGACTGTGGCCCTCGGGGGCCTCTGGTAGGCTGATCCAGCTGCTTCAGCACAAGGTCTTAATCCTGACCCCGAAGACAACTTAAAGAGCAGAATTGGAGGAACAGAGGCGTCTAAAAGGCATGCGGCTTAAAAACACATCTGCTATGTGTTCAGGTGCTAGACTGTTGAGTGATTTAAAAGCCAAGAGCAGAATCTTAATGCCTAAACTAACCTGCAGCCAACTTGTCGACTTTGAAAAAGGTGTAACATGTTCTTTTCTTCCAGTATAGTCAGCACTCAAGCTGCTGCATTATCCTCTGTTTATTCAAAGCTTTCTCAGGCAGATCAGAACAGAGAGCTCTACACTAGTGGAGCCTGTTAGAGATAAAGGCGTATATAACCTTCCAAAGACCTGACCGTGAGAAATGACTGCACACTGGCAAGGGTCCAGAGTGGAAGTTTTAGCGAGGATTGATTTTAAAGATTATTTTTTTGGGGCTCTTCGCTTTATTATATAGTGACAGTGGATAGACATGAAAGGTGGAGAGAGATGGGGGATGACATGTAGCAAAGGGCAGCAGGTTGGATTTGAACCCGGGTCGCTTCAGGACTATGCAACGCCATCACTAACAGGGACGTTGTAGAGCGTCCTCTGGTGGACAGACTATGCAACACCATCACTAACAGGGACGTTGTAGAGCGTCCTCTGGTGGACAGACTATGCAACGCCATCACTAACAGGGACGTTGTAGAGCCTCCTCTGGTGGACAGACTATGCAACGCCATCACTAACAGGGACGTTGTAGAGCGTCCTCTGGTGGACAGACTATGCAACGCCATCACTAACAGGGACGTTGTAGAGCGTCCTCTGGTGGACAGACTATGCAACGCCATCACTAACAGGGACGTTGTAGAGCGTCCTCTGGTGGACAGACTATGCAACGGCATCACTAACAGGGACGTTGTAGAGCGTCCTCTGGTGGACAGACTATGCAACGCCATCACTAACAGGGACGTTGTAGAGCGTCCTCTGGTGGACAGACTATGCAACGCCATCACTAACAGGGACGTTGTAGAGCGTCCTCTGGTGGACAGACTATGCAACGCCATCACTAACAGGGACGTTGTAGAGCGTCCTCTGGTGGACAGACTATGCAACGCCATCACTAACAGGGACGTTGTAGAGCGTCCTCTGGTGGACAGACTATGCAACGGCATCACTAACAGGGACGTTGTAGAGCGTCCTCTGGTGGACAGACTATGCATCACCAACACTCATAACATGGTTGACAGTCCGTTTTTACTTTTTAAATATTCATTTATCAGAATAATTTATTTGTCATTATAAATGATTCTGTCATTAGGTCATTAGGATGCATTGTCTGGGAACCATGAATGTCTGCACCAAATCAAAGGGATCATACGCCGATTTTAAACATGCTCTGTGTCACCTTTGTGTGGGCAGTGTGTTTAGATGAATGGTGTTTGGCCTCAGTCCGTGGTGCCAGAGCGGCGCTGTTGGTGTCACCTGGCGGCTCTCGGCAGCCCCGCTGCTCCCCTCCGTGGGGAGGTCCGTGCACTAGCCCCAGGGAGGGAAGCCGCACACCATTTGATGTCAAGATATTTCACAGGAAATAGAAAACTTTGACCTGCTGGTGGTGTTGTCATGTATTATTATTAATGTTACGGTCAACAACAAAAGCCAATTCATTTTTAATAATGGTATATTGATTTGTAGAGTAGGATGAACAATTCTCCTTCTGAAAGGGTGCAGGGAAAAGAAAGTGAGCAGGGGGCAGCAGCAGCTCAATCTATGGGGACCAGGTTTGGGAACCAGAGGGTTGCCGGGCGCTGTTCTATAGTTGACAATGTGTTACCCCCTGAATTGCGATGCATGTGTGTCTGCTGTGTGTATAAAGATGGGATCGGCATAAGATACATTTCAACTGCCAGTGTGGATTGTGTAGTTTGACAAATAAAGATAAAAGTGATCAAGAGTCTAAGAGATAAGATAAGTAAGACAAAAGATGATAAGAAACCAATAAGCTGCTCCATGCAGACTCACTGCTTCTATTTGTAGCTTTTGGTAGCTAAATTAGGTGATGTGAGTGTGTAGCGGGGATTTGTAAAAACCTTATTACTCCCTGCATGTAACTGTGTGCGAACAGATAACGCCAGACAATCTGAAAGTACACACACACACACACACACACACACACACACACACACACACACACACACACACACACACACACACACACACACACACACACACACACACATACATCACGAATCTTCCCTCTAATGCCTCCACTCTGGATAATTGAGTTTTCTCTCCCTGCACTGCTGATAGAAATATAAACTGCCCGCCACCATAAAACCCCTCCTTAAAGCTTTTTAACATGTTATTCCTCTGCTTATCAACCAAGTCTGACAGACAAAATAAGAGTTTTTGACAGAAAAAAGTGGTCAACTATGTGGTTATCTTGAGGGAGTGTGCACCAGCCGTTGTGTGTTTGCATCAGAGACGAAGAGGAGAGGAAGATCACAGGGAGGAGAATGCTTGTTACAGCAGTCAATTGGACTTTGATTTCATAGGTGCTGCGTGACTCAGAGGTGATATGCTTTGCGCACACACACACACACACACACACACGCACACGCACACGCACACGCACACGCACACGCACACACACACACACACACACACAAACACAGCATAAGGATGCCATTTCCTGACTTCCATTCTGCCTAAAGCATTAATACAATTACAGCGTCCAAGTCGAAGAAGGGATTTGGTATTGTGATGTATAGCTGATCCAAATCGACCTTGACTGTGAAATGGAAGGATTAGCGTTGAGGAACAGTTTCTTGGCACCTTCACGAGTGTGTATGTTGGTTTGTGCTTGCATATTTTGACATTATAAAGAGGAAACACAGAGCTGTCAGCATAGCTCCTTGAAATACAAGCTGTCTGCTGTCAGCGAGAGTGAGTAATGCTGGCAATGACTCACTGCCAGTCTAACCTTGACTCTGGAAAGGCTCTATTGGATAAAAATGTCATGGAGGGCTTCTGTTGAGGAGGTGGCACAGAAGATGCAAATGCATACATTCTTTGCATATAATTACAGGATAATCATTCTTCAGTTTTGAAGAATGCACATCTTGGTTCAGTGTGCTGAAAAGGCAGGTTTTCTGGTTTTGCTTTATGGCAGTGGGCTCACATTTGTACAGCCATCATACCAGAATACCAGAACAACCTGCAGGATAAATGTTGCTATTGTTATGCAATCAGATCTCTGTCTATGGTGCTGATTGAGCCTGAGTACGAGAAATGCAGTAGCCCTCCATGGTGCTGATATTACTCAGTTCTGAGGTTATCCATCACTCTGCTGCCCTACTGCAGAGTCTGAGCTATAAGCAGCACAATGTCCAACTAATGTGATTTCAGATTGCAGTGTTAACGGATACTGCTAAAAATATAGGCGAAGGGCAGCTGGACTTTTTTGACGAGAGCTACTCACACTGGCAAGGCTGATATAGCGACCGATATCTATATAACTAATGTTAGGAAAATCTGTTGTTTTGTAATGTGTTTCTGTTTTTTTTTTTTTAATATATATCGACCGAAATATCAGCATATCGGATTTTTAAATAACTAAATATTCAGATCTGTATCGGCCTTAAAAGTCCTTTATCGGTCGGGCTCTACTAAAGAATTCAACAATATTAAAGGACAATTTATACAATTCAGACGAAAATCAATTCAGAAGAAATATTTTCTTACTTGGCAAGGCTGATATATCGACCGATATCTTTTTATTGCAGATGGATCGAAATTGCATATATGTTGGCCGATATTTATTTATCTCAGTATAAATATTGCAGTATGAATAAAAGCCACTCAGTACATATCTACATAAAATATTTTATAAACAAATGTAAGAGATGCTGATGTAATTTAATGTAAATTCATGAAAATGTCTGTTTTTCACTGTTTTTCATGGGACCATTAGCATTAAGCGTGTAGTTACATTGACTGGCGCTTTGCACACAATACTACGGTACGTTGTTGCGTGATGTATATATATTATATATTATGCTAGCACATTTGTTTCAGTGTCTAATAAAGGTGCTGGAGATCTCAGAGCACACATGGACACTGAAAAACCGGATCTTATTACACTGAAAAGGTTTTAAGAGATATTTGGTTGACGCTGACACAGAATATGTCATATTTAGAACATTATTTCATATTTATTTATTTGAAAAGAACTATTATTTTGTTACAAGTTGTTACATATTTTATATCATTACAGAATTATTAGTTATTTTGCACCATTGAGGCATAATAAAACATGTTCATTAACCTCTGAGAAGCGTGTCTGAATCTGTGTCTCGAGGCCATCCGAGTATCCTCTTCTTTGAAAATCAAAATATGGTCACCCTAGTTTATTGTGTCTGCATGTTGGCCACCACCTACCTTCAGGTCCCTCTGCCTGGCGTGCTCCATGTCCTTCATGGAGCAGCAATGCACCTCTTGCAGGCGCTGCTGCCGCCTCTGGTGCTCCGTCTGCAGCTCGTCCAGCTGCATCCGCAGGTGCTCCCTCTCCTGGCTGAACTGGTGCTGCAGCTGCTGCAGCGACGACTGCGACTGGGACAGCTGCATCTCCAGGCTCTGCTTCAACAGGGAGATCTAGAGAGGAAGAGGCAAAATACGGCACGTTAGACTGGGAGGGAGACTTGAACAAGCCGCTGCTTCTGCACAGGAAGAGCAAGAAGTATAAGGACGTTTCAGGCTGTCTCTAGGGAGCAGCGTTGTTATGCAGCAGGGTAACAAAGAAAGGCAAAGAAAGGGGTGGCAATCAATTAGGCTTAAACAAAGGTTGCTGTTGTATCAAGAGTTTTGTAATTCTTCAAAGCCTCGAGCAGTTTCTTGCTTTTTGTGAATAAATCATTTGCAATTCACTGCAGTATATAATGAACTCTGGCTAATGGTACAGGGCAATGAATGTAGCAATAGACTTCACTGATAGGGGGAAGCAGCATGATTCACCAAATTAGTCTGTCTAGACAAGTTAAGATAATGAGTATTTGGGTAAATGTAGGGAAAAAAATTAACAACCTTGTAAAATCTGCTTTAGCAATATTTTACTAATATGATAAAGAAGCTTAATAGGAAACGTTAGGAAAAAGAGGACTACATCCATTATGTTGGAAGACCTATAATGTGCTACTGAAAGGTCAACCCGCTGTGTGTGAAGATGCCTCTCCTCTCATGTTTAAAAACAGCAACACTTGTTGGCAGAAGGCCCAGGGATGATAACCTTGACTGCTTTACCAACTGTTGAAACCCCTTGGAGCAAAGTGACAGGTGAGACCAGCTGGACCCTTAATAATTAATTTATTAACACTTTGAAACACAAATAAACGCATCCCCTGTTGGATCACCTTGCAGATCATCACACATGAGATTACAAAGCACAGCAAAGAAGGATATCAAGGATATCAATAGCTGTGTCCTACATTTTGGAAATTATATTATCAATATGACGCGAGTCATACAGCGTGTCATAAGAATGGAGAGCTTTATTAACACAACGATATGGTTATATATGCTTTATTCTGACCTTTTTATCACCACATTTGGGTTTCTCAATTGTGGAGGGTGACTTTTATTACTTAGACAACTGGGTGTCATGTGAAAGGGTTTAAGTCTAGAGTGTAGGCAACATTAGTTCCTTTCAGTGGATGTTTGTTGGTTACTTGGAGATAGCTCAACAAGCTGGAAGCACAACACTGACATATTATCACCTGAAGTTGTTTTGGTGCTTATGCACACATCCTGCAGATATGCAACATTAGCATTATATTTAAAGGAATACGCCACTGTTTGTTGAAATAGAGTATTTTTTGTCTCAGTGCAAGCCTTGTTTAAGTCCAGTGCAACACCGGCAACGCCGCCACTAGTTAGCTTAGCATAGTGAATGGAATCCTAAAAACAAAAAAACAACAACAACCTAATCACTTCTTGTAGCCTGCGTATTCACAACGAGTACAAATAGCAATGCAGATTAAGACTAGATGATTTCCTAGGCAGATATTAATTTGGGACAGTGCTTCGGCTGTGCTTCCACCCAAATATAGTCCCAAATCAATATCTGCGTAAGAAATCGTAAGCTAAGCTAACTAGCGGTGGCGCTACCGGTGTTGCATCGGACTAAAACAAGGCATGCACTGAGACAAAGAGTGTGTCGGCCCACCTATCTACAGCCAGGGGAGACCGTGATAAGCCCTTTTTCAACAAACGGTGGCGTATCCCTTAAAATATATTTAATACATATTAAAGATAGCCTGAGGGAAACATTTGTCTCTTAAACTGCTAAATGCTTCTTTACGTTCTAGCTAAAAGTCTGTCATTCGGGTGGGTCGGGTGATAACTCTGCGATGTTGTCACTATGAACAACGCCTTTCACATTACACAAACGTTTCACTGTTATTATAAAATGATTTATTAGTACTTTGACCCTCATGAAGGTATTGTAATATGCCCTGCTTTCTTTTAAAATCCTCGGTAAAAGGTGCAGAGGTACTTATTTCATATTTTCTTACCTGTGCACACATCACCCTCATACATCATCACATAAAGTGCCAATTACAATGACACGGGTATTCTCATATACAGTTTTACTTTTTGAAAACATACTGTGAAGCATCTTGTTTGTGAGCAAAAGTCAAGTCATAATTTGTAAAAGTTACATCTCCCCACGCATCAAGGCATCACTGGCACAGACATCATAGTCTGTTAAAAACACAAGCCATTAGAAAACAGTCTGTTCCATCCTTCTGATTTCCAAACAGCATCTTCTCTGTCAGTGTGAATCTATTAAAAGGCTGCCCGCTGCTCTGATTTGACATCAGAGTAAATAAATATGGTTCTGCTGATTGCGAGGCGTGAAGCGGACACATTAATCACTGGATGGGAGCTGATGGACAGCATGATGACACCCAGCAGCACGGCACGCAGAAATGAACATGAAGTGTGTGTGCGCGTGTGTGTGTGTGTGTGCGTGTGTGTGCGTGTGATGACCACAGCAGGGCTTAGTCACGCTACATTAATATTACTATTACTGGACGGTCATTAGCAGCAGCTGCCTGCTCCGGTGCTTTCACCGCAGCATCAGATAATGAATGTGTGAGTGAGTTTGTCCACCGGTGCGAGGAAGAAATAAGTCAGTCTGGCATAGACAGGAGGTCTTACAGGGGCAACCTGAGCTTTAAAGGGATGCAGTTGCTGTTATTACCATTATCACCCTCTCTCTCCATCCCTATTGATTTTCTTGCTTCTGGTATAATTACAGCTATTCAACTACAAGCTGCAGCGTTGTGGTATTCACAGCTCAGGCGGAAGGTTAAAACCATCTTTAATCAGTACCGTATAGAAATGAGGGTACCTGCTAATATACTCAGTGGTGAAATGTCACGGAATAGAGTTTCCATTTTATATTATTCATTATACTTCTGCTCTATTCTACTATATTGTCCTTTTAACACCACCTCATTTATTTGAAACCATAAATTACTTTCCAGATTATTAATACAAAATATAACCAACTAATTATGATGTAGTATTAAAGATAATTGTAAGCTACCCAGCAGTATATAAAGTAGTTAAAATGAACTCAACCTCTGTCACATGATAAAATGATGGACACAAGAATACATCAATAAGTATAATCTGAAATGGGCCTTTCTGCATAATGAGTATGTTTACTGTTGGTACTTTAAGTACATTTTGACGTAAATACCACTTTTAATTTAATTTGTAAGAGAGTATTTCAGCACTGTGGTATTACTTGTGAGTACTTCTTCCACCACTGCTGATCCTCTACACCCAGAACTAGTGATCATCTCTCTTTGCATGTTCTTTCCATTTCCTTTTGTACATTATACCTTGTGTTCCTTTGAAAATGTTGTAAATCCTTTATTTGTTAAGGGCATAAAACAACAACTTCTTCTAATTTTATTCCTCTCCAAAAAGAGCAGGAGGGAGGCTGGTCACCCACATGCACATACTGCACTGCACGTGCACGCAGACCCGTTGGCAGCACACGTACCTGTTCCAGCAGGTCCTCCACTTTCCTCTGCCAGCTCTCCCTGGCGTTGCTCAGTTCCTGCTCCTTGCTTTGTGCCAGCTGATTCAGCGCGGAGGCCTTGTCCTCCTCGTGGTCCTCTCTCAGCTCCTCGCGTAGCTTCTTACACTCCTGCCTACAACACAACAAGACACACACATATTTGTACTAATGTTTTAGGTACTTGGCCAATTCTTCACTGAAAAGAATGATTCACTAAACCTGGAACAAAACCAGCATCAGTTCTAACTGTGGACTGCAAAGTTTCCAAAAGCCAAAAGCAAAGCGCAGTGCCTTTACACTTGAATAAACAAGATATATGTGGGAGAAGATTTTAGATGTTTGTACAGAGGACAGAGCAGCTAAAGACAAAGAGAGGGGCAATTATTATATAGTAGGCTTTAAAAAATGATCCAAGGAAGTGTTTACTGTATGTTTTTTCTAATGAACTATACATCTAATTAAAAAAAAAAAATCATTTACTCAATATACGTAGCTGATATTCATTTAGTGAGGTATATTTTTTTGGAATGATTTCAGATTGTAAACTATGAATGTGAATTGTTTTTTAAAGACAAATATTGCTCAATTTAAAACTAATTTAATGAGGTTGAGGTCACTTGATGCAGATCACACACGTTTGACATATAATGGCTTTGATATGGCTAACGTGTACGCAAACAGTTGAGCTTCATGTTTCATGTGACTTGATGAATGTATATCCAATATTCACTCTCCATTTACTTCTGTTTTGGTCTTTTGTCAAAACCCACGCAATTGACACAGACAGAGACGGCATCTTGGAAGTTTGTGATCAATGCTGTATGGTGGTGTAACCACTGGTGTCCCATTTCATAGGGTATGTTTTCACCCCTAGCCCTTACCCCTTGGTTTCTAGAGCCAAGGGGTAGGGGTAAGGGGTGAGGGGTAGGGGTAAGATAGAGAAATGGGATTCAGCCTTTAGCTTCTAAAATGCTCGAATGAAGTTGTGAACCGTAAAACTAAAACAATGAAAGACTGCGTCGAGCTGAGGTGAACTGCAGAGTAAGACGATAATTATCTGTGGGTTCGTTACTACGTGCAACTCTTTTAACATAGTGTTGTTTTACGTATAGTTTATATAGTTTACATATTGTTAAGTCACTTTTTTTGTGGCATTTTTAGGCCTTTATTATGAAAGGACAGTTTAGACATGAAAGTGGAGAGAGAAGGGAATGACATGCAGCAACGGGCCACAGGTTGGAGTCGAACATGCAGTCCCTGCGTCGAGGATTGAGCCTCTGTATCTGGGCGCGCGCTCTACCAGGTCACCTGATTCTTTATTAATACAAAAATATGTATTAGTAATGTATGGTCGATCTAACTGGGCTTGATATGCACTGTGCTGTTGCATCATTTTGTGGTTGTAAATCAAACCTGTGCAACAACACAGTTCATATCTCGTTAACACTGCTGCTAACAACTTTTTGCATGGCTGAGTGTGTGTGTGTGTGTGTGTGTGTGTGTGTGTGTGTGTGTGTGTCAATGTAGCTGTGTGGGAGCTGAAATGGCAGCTGTTAAATGTAAGTATCGAGGCAGCACATTTTTCATCACTCTGGAGCTCGAAAGTGTCAGACTGAAGGCGGGCGGACACACACACGACACACACACACACACACACACACACACACACACACACACACACACACACACACACAGGTCTTTATAATAAGTGTTGTTCTATAGCATCTGCTTGGCAGGAAGAGGAGGATGAGGGCAGATGGAGAGAGGTAAAGGGAAAAACGAACTGTCAAAGAATCATAAAATGTGGAATAATTGGCTGGATTCAACTGTGTCGGTGCTGTGAGATATAAGGCATACATGTTTATGTAAGGTGTGTATTTATGTGTGTGTTTGTTTCTGCATACAATCTTCAGGCAGTGTCTTCATTAAGGATCCTATAGTGGCCTGAGGGTAGTAGCCCCCCTGAGCCTCTCAGTGCAAGCCTGATGTATCAGGTACCTTCTACTCCACTTCAACAGGGAGAAAAGGCTGAGATTCAGGAGGTTTGGATCTTTAATGATTCTCCTAGCCTTTTATCTGCAGCACCTGGTGTAAATATCCTTTAGGCAGGGTAGAGCGCCACCTATGTGTGTTCAGCCGAACAAACCACTCTCTGCAGGGCCTTGCTGTTTCTGTACCAGGCAGTGATGTTTTCCGTCAGGACGGGTTCAATGATGCAGGAGTAGAAATTGTTCGGCATTAGAGGAGATACCTCAGTTTCGTCAGGCGTCTTAGGTAAAACACTATCTGCCTTGCTATTCTCATCAGAGTCAGTATGCAGTGCCCAGGTCAGACCCTCGGTGATGTGCTGTCCACCCTCTACACTGAGGACACCTTGATATTAAGAGGAGCGTAGTTCCTTCCCTGGTTCTTCCCAAAGTCCACTATCATCTTTCTAGTCTTGCTGACATTCATGAGTAGGTTGTTGTCCTGACACCAGCGGGCCGTAGCTATGCCATGAGCAAACTTGATAAGTCTACACAGTTGTGTGTGTACAGGGTAAACAGCAGGGGACTCAGAACACAGCCCTGGGGTGCTCCGATGTCAAGGACGAGGATGGAGGAGTTGTGTCTGCGCACCTGGGGTGTCCCTGTCAGGAAGTCATTAATCCACATGCACAGTGAGGTGTTAAATGAATGCCAGGTCCTCGAGCCTGGAGGGAACTATGATGTTAAACGCTGAACTGTAGTCAGTGAACAGCAGTATCACATACAGCGGGTTGAGAAAGTTAACACAACCGTGCTAAAGTTAATTAAAAAGAGGAATAGAGGAAAATATCTTTTGGAAATTGTTTTTAATGCCTTAATTAAAATAATTTAGGAAAATCCAACCTTTTAAGGACATCAATTTTCTTTGAGAATGAATAATGTATTGTAAATAAATAACTGTTCTTCCTTAAAATGCAGGGGGGGGCATAAGTATACACCCCCCTATGTTAAAATACAGGGGGCATAAGTATACACCCCCCTATGTTAAAATACAGGGGCATAAGTATACACCCCCTATGTTAAAATACAGGGGCATAAGTATACACCCCCCTATGTTAAAATACAGGGGCATAAGTATACACCCCCTATGTTAAAATACAGGGGGCATAAGTATACACCCCCCTATGTTAAAATACAGGGGCATAAGTATACCCCCTATGTTAAAATACAGGGGCATAAGTATACACCCCCTATGTTAAAATACAGGGGCATAAGTATACACCCCCTATGTTAAAATACAGGGGCATAAGTATACACCCCCCTATGTTTTAACATAGGGGGGTGTATACTCATGCCCCCTATCAATTTCCAAAAGATGTTTTTTTATTCCTCTTTTTAATCAACTTTAGCATGGGGGGGGTAAACTTTCTCAAACCACTGTAGCTTCCTTTCTTTTCCCAGTGAGAGCTAATTTCCATCCTTCAAATATAACTGTCGATCTGATCTGACTTACTCTTTGTAGAACTTACAGTGGGAGCTGTTGCATGTCTGCTTTATCACTAAAAGTCATTTTATGTCCATGTATGCTTTTCGGTAAAAATGTTTTGTCAATGTGGCTAAAGATTTTCTATAGGTAGACCTTGTGCTTAGAATTGTATTTATCAAATTACTATTTCCAAGCCCAACATTTCTGCTGACATATTTTGAGTGTTTTTATAGAAAAACAGTTCAACAAAGAAGGCTTATGAAACATACTTAGTACCAAGGACTTGTACTGATTATTAACTCCATTATTAGGTGTTCTTGACAGCAGCCATGGCTTTATAAAAGAATGATCAGGAAATGATTAATTGCAGCAATGTGATGCACCTTTTAAAGATATATATCCTTTTTTCCTGTTCATATGACCTGCTCCGATAAAAAGCTTTTCACAAAACAGAAGGGATTAGAGCTACTGTACGTGTAATGAGGGTAATTAAATATTAGCTGTCCTTCTGATATTTACGATGTCAATGTCAAATCACTGATGGAGCTACACATATTTCCGAATGCAAATATCACTGTACACACCACCTGCTGGATAGCCTGGCTATCACCAGACCAAGCCAAGCTCAATAGATATGAGACTGAGCGTTGGTCTGGGGAGTCTGCTCTGCACAAGAGGCGGGACCAACGGGCATAGTTCAAGTGACTCTGTACGCAATTGGATAGTCCTTCAACCAATCAGACCAACGATCCGGGTGACGTAGAAGCCGCAGCGGCATCAACGGGTGGCTGCCATGTTGAATATAATCAAGATAAGATATAATCTAGAAGCTGCTTGGTTGTTTCTCTATCGTTATTGTGTTAAACCCACCAATAGCACGCAGGTAGATAAGCCAGATTGTGATTGGTTAACGCAAAAAATTGTGAACTGAAGCAGGAAAATTAGACGTGCAAGTTTCCAGGGAGTAATCAAATCGGCGGCAGAGTGGGCGGGGCTTACCCAGTCTACCTGCTTGAGGCAACTTGTACAAACTCTACTCTCTGCAGCTGACCTTACTGGGAAGGTTAGATCACCAACGTCATTAGATGCCATCCTCTGGGAACCATGAACGCCTGTACAAAATTTCAAAACAATCCGTCCAACAGTTGTTGAGATATTTTAGTCTGCTGATCCGTTCAACCTCCTCTGTACATTTGGTAATCCGGAGAGCTCTTTCAATGATTCTGCTATCACAGAGAAACCGTCTGTTTCCCCTGTGAAACAGGGATTAAAGCCAGCCTCCTTAATTCAGACGGCTCACTAACCACAGTGTACTCACCCCAACCACCAAATGAATAGATGTTCTCCTGAGAATAAAGAGCTGTGCGCAGAAAGACAAAGGAAGGTGAGTGAAAGCTAATGAAGAGCAGACGGAGAAGAGGGGAAGAGTGACAGATGGAAACAAGCTCAGTACGCTGGTACACTGTTAACTTCTACAGTATGTGGACATCTGCATTCAAGGTCCACTCTCATTATGACTCTGAGATGTATTAGGAATTTAACTGAATGGGCCACAGCCAGTTTGTTCTCTAATCTGTTTTTGATGCAGCCATTTTTAATCATTAATGTCACACCATCATTATCAAGGTCTTTGTGTTTGGTTTTTGTCACTTTTAATTCAAAACTGTTAAATTATTGGATGTTATGGGCTTGTCTAGAAGCCCATTTTCCTCCAGCTTGAAATAGTAGAAATATAACGTATACAGCAGGCAAAATCAGGCAAATTTGCATGATTAGTGAAGTATGTCACTGGTAGGAGTGAGTTTATGTTTGGGTTAGAAAAACGTCATACTTCTAGGGAGTTATATAAAAAGGAAACAACTGTCTGGAGAGATGCTGCTGACAGATTTAGGTTGTGATGATTCCCGAGATGGGAGATAGGAGAAGGATGCTAAAGGTTCCTAAACTGCTTCCTGGTATTTTTAACATCAGTTCTTTCATAATTTGATGTAAAACTTGACACAATTTGGTCCTTTAATTTTGTTGTGCTTTTTTTCTCCTTCAACTTGGAAATGTGAGGCTCACGAGGCCAATACAAACCATTAAAAACAATCATGTACTTTTTGAGATCCTGATCTGTGGCTTGGTTGAGATTATAGTAAAGTTTTGCTTTTATATCTAACCTCTGTGCAGCTTTAACCAAATTACCTTTATTTCCTGTATAATTTAAAAGTAATTTGGGACCGGATATACAAAAGGATTTGATACGATGTTACCGGGTGTTATGAGATGCTATTGGAAGCATTGGCTTAACTGCACAAAGAAGAACAAAGGATCAGAGCAAAGTGAAACAGGAAGGGGAGTGGAGTAATAAAAAATATTGAGGGTGAGGCACAAAAATATCCAAGGGCTAAAGAGAGTGAGGAAAGGGTAAAAATATCAAACAATATCAGTGTAACCTTTAAAAGGCATTAAGAGATTAAAGAGTTGCAGGTTAAAATGAAGCTACAGCACACATAAAGAAGTCACCAGGTAATAGTAGTGGCTCATGATGAGAGGGAGCAGCCCGTTAATTACAATGTTGGAGCTATAAACAAGAAGCCAATGCAAAAATCCAATGAAGATATATTTCTTGGTAAGGGTCCTTTTATTTGGTCATTAGAAATGACGATCAAGAGATCAACTGAATGGGATATTATACAATTAAAAAACTTGTAAGTGAGGCCCTGTTTCCAAATTCCATATTTTTTGGCATGTCCAAACTGTTTATTGTTACTTTTCGGCTGTCATACACTCTAATACCAATATGCATACAGGGATTGCCAGCCTGGTGCCCCACCGGGTCTTAGTTCACCCCTACCAGGCCTAAGCCACTGGGAATTATTAAAGTGTTTTTATAAGACGTTTTTAAACTACAGCTACAGTGGGGCGGCTCGGTTGGAAACCTAGATGTCATACTTTTTTCAAATCTCCAGGGAGCTTTTAGCACCGACTTCATGTAGGACCCTATGGACTCTTGCTTTTTAAAATACCAAATTTCGCGATGATTTTGAGCCATGATTCTGTTATCACAGAAACTATTGGGCTTTACATTAATGCTGCCATCAGTCTATGACTGGCCTGGATAAACTGATCAGGCGGGCCGGCTCTGTGGTCGGCATGAAGCTGGACTCACTGGTGAGAGAGGAGGACACTGGACAAACTGCTGGACATTATTGACAATGCCAGCACCCCCCCAACACCCCCCCCCCCACACCCCGTCATCAGCACCCAGAGGAGCCTGTTCAGTGGAAGGCTGATCCTTCCCAAGTGTCAGACCAGCAGACTCAAGGACTCCTTTGTCCCTCATGCCATCAGACTCTACAACTCCTCACTAGGGGGGAGGAGGAAATAGGGCAGAGAGGACAATACACACACACACACACACACACACACACACACACACACACACACGGACTTGCACTGTCACTTTTTACAATCATTTTTATGGTTAATGTCCTTTTACAGCCGAATGTTTCCTTATTATTATTGTTATTATTATTATTACTGTTATTATTGTTTTCTCTATACTGTCTTTTACTGTATTTCTTGCAAAAACGGATGCTGGAATTTCAATTTCCTTGCGGGAGTCATCCCAAAAGGATTAATAAAGAGAAGTCCAAGTCTAAGTCTAAGTCTCTAAGCCTAACCCTAACCCTCATCAAAAGAAGACACTTGCCAACGGGCTAAACAGCTTTTCTGGGGGAAACCCTGACATATAATATCAACCTATACATCAGGTCTCAGGCCTCGGTCAGACACTCCGTACATAAGAAAGAATATAACGAGTAAAAGTGGGTTTGATGTGATTGTTTGATCTGACAGTCATCATGCAGTACTTTCTCACTTAGCTCTCAGGTCTAGCCCATCAGTTTAGTATTCTCTATCCAAGGTTTGAGATCATAGAATACTGGGCTAACCAGACACAGGTCCAGGGCCTTAAGGGGTCTGGGGACTATAGAGAATGGAGCCTTCAAGATGTGACTGACAGCACTTGTTCCAAGTGACAATTATCTGAGTAAATCGCTGTTATATAAGTATGTCCACTTATTCATCTGTGATTTAAAACAACAACTTCAGTCCAGTCACTTATGAAAAAAGACAAAATCTTTATTTAAATGGAAACACTTTGACCATTAAGACTTAATTTAATGCTGAGACAAACTCTAACAAAGTCATTTAGAGGCTGCAGATTTTACTGCGTTAAAAATGCACATCACTCCACACCTCATAACAGTCAATTTCATTCTTTTAAGGTTTTTGAATAATAACACTTGAAACGGTCTGTGGACGTTAACAGAGATCGAGCTGAGAAGTTGCAGAGCCCTCCGAGGATAATGCTCTGTCACGGTCAGTATTGTGATCCGGATGACCTAAATACACACCTTACATAAACATGTATGCCTTATATCTCACAGCACCGACACAGTTGAATCCAGCCAATTATTCCACATTTTATGATTCTTTGACAGTTCGTTTTTCCCTTTACCTCTCTCCATCTGCCCTCATCCTCCTCTTCCTGCCAAGCAGATGCTATAGAACAACACTTATTATAAAGACCTGTGTGTGTGTGTGTGTGTGTGTGTGTGTGTGTGTGTGTGTGTGTGTGTGTGTGTGTGTGTATTCTAGTAAGTGTGACAAATGCAAAAAGGACAATAGAAAGACTTTTATTTCCCATCCATTCATAGTTTCATGGTCTCTCTTTGTTAAAGGACAAGATTAAGGAAGGTGGGTGATATCAGATATGCTTGCCCGTGCACGCACGCACGCACACACACACACATGCGGACACACACAGGCACATTCATACACACACACCTACCTGAGTGTTTCGGTCCATTTGAGCTCTAGCTCCAGAGCCATCTTGTCCATCTTAAGTTTTTCTTCTTCTTTGGTGGTGATGAGTTTGGCTTCATGCTGACGCTTTTGGATCTCCAACTCTCCCTGACAGACAAAACAAGACACACACACACACACACACACACACACACACACACACACACACACACATAGAGAGGTTAGTGTGCCATTGTAGTCTAAATGTTGCTCAGAGCTCTTTTCTGCCCTGACAAGGATCCAGTTCCTTAGGCAACTCTGAAAACTTTTTGGATTTTCTGTAGCGTGAAAAAAGGTTGAAGCCTTTTGGAGAGTAACGACACAAAAGGTTGCTATTGGCAGAGTCAACCCAAAAACATGGTGACAGGGAAATCCTTCAAAATCCCACTCTGGTCAAAGCCCAAGTCACCATCATAGGACTGAAATTATTCGATTAGTTACTTGAGGAGTTAATAAAAAGAAAAAAAAATTGGATAAATATGAAAACTGAAAAATGGTGTAGTCTTTTATCAAATAAAAAATAATAATAATAATTTACTGTTTCCAGGGGGAATTATTTTCTGTGTTACATCATTAGAAAGTGAAATGTTTTGGAGTGTGTGTCACACTAAACAAGCATTGGAAAGCTATGGTGGTGATTTATTTCTCCATTTTAACATTTAATCTAATCGTCATCTAATTTGTGACTAAATAAGTCGCAAAGTAGTAGAAAAAGAAGTTCATGGTTACTTTTGAATATTAATTAATTAATTAATTATTATTATATTTGTGAAAGAATCCCACATTATGCCAGGTCCTCACTTCTCCAAAGGACTGTTGGACAGTCAAATCCTGGTTCTAGGTTAAGTTAAGGTTTGAAGTCAGGCATGTTGTTGTGATGGTTAGGGTGCATTATGTCTCTGAGTGTCCTCATAAGTACAGAATAAACCAGTGTGTGTGTGTGTGTGTGTGTGCTGACCTGCAGTGCAGTGAGCAGGTTGCTGGTCTCTCTCAGCCGGGCCCTGGTAGCGTCCAGCTCCTCCAGCAGTTTGTCCTGCGCCTCCTTCAGAGTGGAGATCTGTCCCTCAGCTGTTCCCATGTCCTGCTCCCCCTGCTGCACCTCCTCCTGCAGCCGGATCAACTGTGGGGAGGACAGAGGGACAGACAGACAGGCAGACAGACAGGCAGACAGACAAGCAGACAGACAGACAGGCAGGCAGGTAGGCAGACAGTTAGACAAAGACAGACAGACAGACAGACAGACAGTTTGACAGAGACAGACAGAAAGGGACAGACAGACAGACAGACAGACAGACAGACAGACAGACAGAAAGACAGACAGACAGACAGGCAGGCAGGCAGGCAGGCAGGCAGACAGACGGACAGGCAGGCAGGCAGACAGACAGACAGACAGACAGACAGACAGACAGACAGACAGGCAGACAGACAGGGAGACAGGCAGACAGACAAGGAGACAGGCAGACAGACAGGGAGACAGACAGACAGTTAGACAGACAGACAGTTAGACAGACAGTTAAACAGTGGGAATGAACTACATTCACAACTTCTTCCATGTCTCAGTGTGGCAGCAACCTTAAAACTACATCAGCATTTTATGCTCAGCGAGGTGGAATTTCCATCAAAAATGCACTCAATAACCATTTCTATTTCAGATTTTTAAATGAGCCCACGTACTTTTTGCCAACGTGGCAAAATAGTCTTGCAATGAATCAGAAAATTATTTTCCTGGATGTTAAAAGCAGGGTACAACTGAAAGGGAACAACAACAGCAACACATCCAGCGTGGCACTGGGTTCATACACAGGAAGACAAAGACCAGGGACACAGAGAGAATGGAGTTTCTGTCTCTCTCTTTGTCTTTCAAAATACATGCACCACAAGTTGGGCTCACAATGGATTCATACAGTTTATTTTCCACATTCAGTCATTTTACTATGTCCTTTAAGACAAATGGGAGCTGCATATTTGGAAGAGGCTCTCACCTTATTTTTCAGCTGGTCATACTTCATCTTTCAAATGGTAAATACTCTTCATTAGTTACTTACTATTCAAGTCACACGGATCATTAAGGATTCAGACTCTGGTTTCTCTAACTTTTGGAGGTGACATTAATAACAATAAGTAGTGAATGGGACATTCATTACAACAACAAACAACGTTTCCAAATAATCTAGCCATTAGAAGATGCATCAACGTTGCAATTAGCCATTTTACGATGCAAAACATATTTAGTAACCATATATATATATATATATATATATATATATATATATATATATATATATATATATATATATATATATATGGCATTAAGTGCACTTCCTTTGTCTAGTGTTGCTCCATCATCATTCTTATGTGGAAGTTTTCCTGTTTTTCACCAGCTCATGTTCTTTTGTTTTGTACATTGTCCTTGTGATACTTTTTAATTTGAATTTTATTTTATTAAATTCTTTTATACCAATTGCTGCCCTCTCCTCGCCTCATTCTGCATTGGGGTCCAAGTCTGAACCAGCCGTGACAGGGTACAAAAATGTGAAGTTGCACATGCCCTACCTCTGCATTGGCTGCGTTGAGTTTGGAGGTCAGCTCGTCTCTCAGCTCGTCCAGCTGCTGCCTGAGAGTCGTCTTCTGCTCCTCCAGCGAGAGGCGCTCACTCTCAAACTGCTGCTCCAGCTCCTGTGGGAATAAAACAACCAGACATCTTTCAAAACCAGTGAGCAATAAAAGGCAAAGAGCATCAACGATGACTGTAAATCACATGCAGGTGAAACAGATCATGTACCTGACTAGTGGAGATGTTCATGTTTCATTGGAAGCCACGTGACATTTTATTAGTATTCTCAGTTCTAAACATGTTGCGAGCATGGTTTAAACAGGAAGTGGATGTGTTGCACTAGTATAGCCGCCCACAAGGGACGTTCTGACCTAAAGCGAACGCACCCTTAACGGGGCAGGGATCATCTCATTGGTCAACACTACACAATTCTATGGGTTCATGGATTTTGACACAAAGAAAAGAGAGCAAGATTTGCAAGTGCACAGAAGCAACCTGAGTGTGAGGAGAGGGGCTCGGAATATGTCCAAGTAACAACCTATCTCCAAGCAGAAGGTTTGGGCAGAAGCAGAGCAAAACCAAGCGCAGGGGCTATTTCAACGTAAGAGCAAGGTTTTGAGTGAAATTATTACAAAATCTGAATGGGAAATCAATGAAAAATGCTCTCAAATTGAAAGAACGCGCTCTTGAACCAAGATATGAATAAAACTCCATATGTTGGAGGCTCAGGCTGACGTACTGAAAAGGTTTATTTTCAACTCCAGTGTATTCCCTAGGGTTGCTGAAGACTTTGGCGTATTTGGTGGGAATTCTTCCCTTCAGAAAGTGCAACGTTTTTCCTTAATAGAATCGGCAATTTCCCATAATTCTGATACTTATTAAATCCATGTGTGTGTCTAAAACATTGGGAAAGCTTGACCAGATAAATAAATAACACTCAACAAGCTTAAAGACAAAGCTTGCTAAAGAAGTCCACTGAGTACCAACTACAATCTTAAAATCTAAGAAATGTCCTTCAGTGAGATTCATTCAGCTTAGGTGGTGACCAAAACAGATTGTGATGCACCTAACCCTTACAATGGGAGGAGAAACCCTGACAAACAACTCAAATTCTTCATGTATGTGCAGTATTTTGCTCAGCTGTGGTGCAAATCCAGAACTTGCCTTCCTCGCTCCTATTTGTTTGGCTCTCACTGCATTCATCTCTGCAAAATATCTAAAAATACTTGTCCTTGACAGAGAAGACAGAGAAAGAGCTCCATCATTGTAACCATAATAAAGCTTATTATGCCTGCTGATGAATGGGAAACGATTTCTGTTATAGCGTACAATGAATGCTGCTTTCCAAGGACAATTAGAGCGGAGGGAAATTGCTGTAATGTCAAATGAAGTTTGCCACTATTATTCAATACAAAGGAGGATGGAGTTTGTAAGGCCCGTAAAAAGCATTCAGTGCATTGACTACTGTGACATAGTTCCATAAAAATGAATAGAACATAACTGAAATGTATGTGAATCAAATACTAGGGCTTTGTTTTAGCTGCTATGCTAACTATTTGCTAGTAAATGGATTGCATCTATATTAGTGGTGGGCAGATCGATCCAAATATCGATAATATTGAAACCAACGTTGGTATTGATGATGATCAACACCAGTGTAATGAGATCTCTACTTTAGTTTTAGTTTCTCTCCAGTATGCACTGCTGCGGTCTCGTCAAAGAGGCGACCTGGCTGTCTGTAGCGATGCTTCTATCGGTGTGATGATAGCGTTGTTTTCTTATTATAGCTCAATATGTCACTTTCAGCTGGCACATAAGCACTATTACAATTTGTCCCATATTAGATAAGATTAGACTTTATTCATCCCACAGCGGAGAAATTTCCTTGTTACAGCAGCAATTTTCTTCAATAACAGCAAAAACAAACCAACAAACAAGAAAACACAAGAAAAACAGGCAAACAATAGACAATGAGTAGAAGGTAGACTGAAAGTAAGCAAAGTGTTGATCATGTGTTGGTAGACGGATCCATTTTGTCTAGAAACACTTTGTCCACAAATGTTTTCTTGAATGTTGTGTGATTCAGTGCAAAAATGAATGGAAACACTTTAAAATGTCTCAAATCTATCCAATTTACCAATTTGATCAAAAAACAGCGTGTGACATCATCACCACAGGTTTTTATTGGCTTTAAAGCAGTTGGATGGAAACACACTTTCACCAGATTTATTCACATGAGTTGTTTTAACCAAACTTCAGATAATTTGATTGACACGTGGATGGAGACTCAGCTAGTGTCTTGGTAAGTGTCGCTGCTTTCAAGTGCCGCTCCTGTCACAGTGCAGAGCAGGCCCAATTTGGTTCCCCCCCCCTGTGATTTGGTGTTGTACAGTCACGTGACTCAGCACGCCGGGCAAACAAGCAAGGGGAACTAGGTCATAATCATCTGTGGGTGTGTCACTACAATCAGCTTCTTTCATATTACACACGGCCATTTGTTCTGTTGTTATTCAAATATTTATTAGTGCAGCTTTAAACATGTTGTCCTACATTTTCTAGTATAACTTAAGACTGCAAAGCAGTAAGGAAAGTACCACAGAACTATTTAAATCGAAAGCTGTACTCTAGATTTAGCTGAAAAAAGACAATCCAATCATTTTAGTTATGTCAGCTAATGGCTAAGATGATATTAATGCTCCAAATGTCTTAATCATATAGACTACAGTACCAAAGGGTTGAATCCCTGGCCATCTCTTACAGGATCTTGTTGTGAGACCCTGATACTGTATTTTTGCAGGTGTACTTTGACATAAAAAGTAATCTCAATGCACCACATCAAATACCCAAAATCCCAACCATGAAATACAACAATCATTTAAAAAAAAATCATTAAATCATATTTTCAATGTGAACAACTGAATTGGTGGAAATCTTAATTGATGCGTAAGGTGACTTGCATTAGTCTGCTGATACGAAGGACACGACAAAAGGACTCTTCTTCCCAATTGGTCGATTCTGAAACACACAAAGCTGGATGGGGAGGAGTCTGACATGACATCAGGATTCCTGTCACACCTTGCTGCTCGATATGGAGGTCGACACCGAGGTACTCCCAACCCTGCCTTCTCACAGACAACTCTCATTATAATTTGAAGTGATGAAAGAACAGAGTTGATGAAAAAAAGATGATTAACTAGACCTGATAAAACATGGATCAGACAGAAGAAAGAAAGGACGGAGGGATGAAGAGGAGTTTCTTCTTTCTTGGTCGCCTTTCTGCCCCCATGATTTTGCAGAAAATCTTGAGCGAGGGAATGAGAAGTGAACGAATGCTGACTGCTCCCTGTCACTCATTCAATCTGGATATTTCTGCACCAACACTGGCAGCATAATCATGAACAGGAGTGGTGAATTGGTGTGCATATCAGAACACAGTGGGGGGGGAATAAGAGGCCACGGAAATCACACAGGCCAGAGAGTATGCATATGGAATGCATATAAAATAAGTATGGAAATGCATAAGGTTCTTCGCTTAATGCAGCTGTCAGCTCTGATCGGGATTACTGTGGAATATCATTTAAAACACGTCCTCATTATGCAACTTTGATGCAAGAGAATATTTGATCACTTGCCTCCGCATGGCTGTGTGTGACTGGCATGAAAGGACCCTGTGGAGATTGGGCATCATCACGAGGCTGGTGGAGCTGCATACCTCGGCCGCAGTCAGATTAGAGTTTCTGGGTATTTACACCAAGAAAAATGATCAATTTTCTGCAGGGTTGTGCAGCAGAGGTGGGTGTCACAGAAACGGCCCATTTGATCTTTTGATTTGTTCTTAAAGCCCCCCCCCAACAGAGCACAAGTATACTTTATATTTCCCAACAGAGCACAAGTATACTTTATATTTCCCAACAGGGCACAAGTATACTTTATATTTCCCAACAGGGCACAAGTATACTTTATATTTCCCAACATATCAAGTATACTTTATATTTCCCAACATAGCAAGTATACTTTATATTTCCCAACATATCAAGTATACTTTATATTTCCCAACAGGGCACAAGTATACTTTATATTTCCCAACAGGGCACAAGTATACTTTATATTTCCCAACATAGCAAGTATACTTTATATTTCCCAACATATCAAGTATACTTTATATTTCCCAACAGAGCAAGTATACTTTATATTTCCCAACAGAGCATAAGTACACTTGGGGCGGGGGTCAGTGGAATTATAGTCAGGATTAACGAGATGTAGATTGCTGGGCTAAAGCCTGACATCAGATATCATACCCCCCCACTATCTTTTTTGTAAGGGCATGGTTGCAGCATCCAGGACCCAGGATGGTTGTGATTGGTCTAAAGAAATGTAAACAAGCTGGAGCATTTTTCCCCCCTCTCCCAGAAAGGATAAGCGAGACCGTTCTCCAGCGCTGGACCCCAACAAGAAACTGTACTTGCATGGTTACCTCCCCTTTCTCTTCTTTGTCTGCAGAGAATCCCCCATGAGAGAGAGACATCATGGCTTTCAAACGAGCAAAGTGCCAGTTGGTGAAGGCCACACCCCCAGCCTCCACTTGTGTGCGCAAGTTTAGGAAAAACAAATGGTACGCCACTTAAGTCGTTCATGCTAATCCAACACAAAGAACTACGGCCACGGAGTCGAACCAACACGGCTCTGAAACTGGGCCAACAACTGCAGATTTATGCATTTGAACCGTGCATTACAGTGAAAAAGGGTTTCTGTTCTGCTAAATCTGGAGGTTGCCTTGTGCATTTTCAGGATTTGTCTCTCTTTTTATAAAATGTGGTTTTCTAGGTTGTCTGGTTCATGTTTAAACTTTGAACTGTTCGAGATCACAGGAGTAAAGATGTTTTCTTTGAAGTACCTTCAAGAGAAATTCAGAGAGCTCATGAACCTGCTTCTGCTGACCTCACTGCAGTTGAGGAGGAAGAAATCGACCTCCCTGGTTCCCAAACAGAAACTCTCATGTTCTTCGCAAGGAGTAAAAATACATACCATAGAATATGCAGTAGACAAGCAGCGTAAAAGCGCCATCTAAGAAGTGTATATACTGTATGTATGAGCTTCAGCCCTGGTAGGGTCGTCACACACTGTGCTAAGTAAATAGCAGTGAAATATTTATGCTGCAAGTTTTAGAAACACACACACACACACACACACACACACACACACACACACACGTACCAGTTGGCTGCAAGACTCACATCCCTCAGCCAAAGCTGAAATCCATCTCTTTCACCATCACCATCATTTCGTCCTAATTTTGATTACTTTACTCACTTTATACTCTCCTCTGGCAGTTTTATGTGGAGTAAATGTCATCAGCGTACAAGCAGACTATGAATGTCATCAGGCGAGCTGCGAATAGTTTCCACATGTGGTTCCTATCATCTGCCACATCTCCGAACTTTGTTTACATTGAGATTTCTACGTGTCTTTTTTAAAATCTCTTTTATAACATGACATTGCTGACAGAACCTCATGCAGGTTACCCACATTTCAACTAGTCCATGTTATGTGAGCTCAGAGGTGTTCTAAATGACATTTATATGAGATAAATATGAATGTGCTCCCACGTCAGTAGGCTGCATTTCCTCCCTTGCCAGCTTCTTAGTCACTGTTATGGCTCCTTTTGATGTATTGTATTATAAACACAACCTAAACAAACTGCACATTTTTTTGCAGGTATCTGAACTCCTCCATTTGTTACGCCTACATGTGATGTTTTATTAATATTCATATCTGCCGTGCAGAGAGATTACGAATCCCAAATCTTTATTCAGTATGTATGTATAAGGGCTTTTCACTGAGTCATTCTTGGGAAATTGTTGCTGCTTTTGCTCCTGTTGGCATGACATTAGAGGAAGCAGGCATGTGTGATTAGAAGCATTAACTTCACTGACTCACCTTTTTTTCCTGCACTGAAGAGCTGATCAATATTTCTTTTTAAAGTAACAGCTCCTAGATGTTTTTGCAGTAAAAGTAAAAAAAAAATGCAAGATAGGGGGCCAATAAACTACAAAATAATGTCTTGGTTCCATACGATATCTTCCATAAAAAGTAAGAAAAAAAAGCCATAGCTCAAGGGTCCTTTTAAATGTAATGGATCCTGTCGGTCCAGCCATTAAATCCAAACACTCCCTGAAAAACGGTCTCTTGGTCTGTCTTCCTCCTAGTTTAGCAGAAATAAACTTATATCAAATCATAATCGTGTCCATTGGATATCAGAGTTCCCAGTTCTTAGCTCCTATCACCCTTGTGTTTACAGCAAATATATGTGGAGATAAACAATTTCATAGCAAATAAACAGCATGGCCACTGTCCCTTTATTGGCAGTGAAAAGCCTTTTAAGTAACATATCTACATCTGCAGGTATAACAGCACCTTTAGCTGATATAATATCATCGTTTTCCCTAAAACCAGAGAGAAATATGACTCAATTTCTTTTACAGTCAAGGCTGCCAACTGAAAACTGTGAACAAGGTAATCATATAACATATGGACATTATCTGTAGTTCAATGCCAAAAACTTCCCTATTTCCTTCAATGTATTCATATCAAGACAGCAATGCTTCTGGAACAACATTTAGACACTACAAATTCAAGTTTAAGTAGAGTCTCAAGGAACTCGTGGAGAGCTCGTGGCTTCTCTCCAGCTCTTGTAACAGATTGTACAGTCAGTGAACAACGTGGAGTGGGCTCAGAGGTCAGAGAGGCCGGCGTGGGACCGGGTACCCGCTGAAATCCCTCAACCAGCTGGCAGAGCGTCTGTTGAGAAATGAGTGCCGCTGTATCCTTTCTGACTATTTACCAAGGGTATAAACTGTATTTTTGGATGGATCTAATAATGTATTTAATTAGTCAGAATTCAAGATGTTTGATGTTAGATCTTTGCTGATCTGAACATTTGTATTCCGTTGATTTTTTACTGTAAAACTTTTGATGAGAAAAGAGATTAACGTACACATGCATTTTCAACTATGCCTCGTTTATGTTAATATATTGCTACCCCCAAAATTGAATGAGTTTTCATTCAAAAAACAATGAAAACTCAGTCACAAAAAAATAACTGGATTCATAGGGATGGGTACCAATTGTTAAAAACAATGTATTTCTGTTTCATGTAGGCCTTTATTCTGCAGCCAGAGTGATCCAATAATGATTGCCTTAATTAGTATTCCACTACTTAACACAAACCCAATCTTCTAAAAGTTGTTGATCAGGTCAAGTCTGGCATTTAGCATATAGAAAGAAGCCTTTTTCTTCACAACAGGAAGTAACCTTCTGTCTCCGACCCCCTGGTGTCTTAGACGAGGCTAAGACAATACAATGTTAATTAACTGTATTTTTATTAGAATTTCTCATCTACATGGTAGAACTTTTAGAGTCCGAAAATGACCCCAAAGGGGCAGAGTTTAGAGCCATGTCCTTCTCATTAGACAGCAAAGAAGCCAACAAGACATGTCCTATGCGTCGCCATGCCAACGGCGGACCAATAACACTGGGTTTAAATGCACCAGGTGAAAAGGAACCGCCCCCAGGTGCAGGGGAATATAATTCTGAAACTTACAATGATTCGGGGCTGTTCGATGTGTCTCTGAAGAAGGAACACCGTGCAGTCCGCTGTCAGCTGCAGCGTTATGTTTTGTGTCTTTATTGTCTTTATTATATCATCTTCACGCTGTTTCATTAAATCTTTTGTTAATTCTCCATTGGAACTCTAGCCTCTCTTCATCCTCATCAAATCAAAGAACACAAGTTGGACTTTTTCTAACACAATGCCACTGTCAGGGTCAATATACTATACCTCCACACACACACACACACACACACACACACAATATGACAATATGACATAGCAGTATGGTGTTGATGCAGACACCACAGGATGTCATCTATAATCACCACTCATTCATTAACAGGTACTATGTAACATCAACAGACTGAAGTGGTGTGACAGGTCCAAGTTTTTTTTGGCAGGCGACAACTCCAGACTGCAGAGAGACCGAGAGGGACTCAGCTTGTGTTTTGATTGACTCATTCCTCAGTATCCTACGTACAGTATTGGACAAAAGGAATAGTGGAAACTGTGAAATTCCAAAGGTGTTTATCAATGTGTCACTACTTGTACCCATGCGGTAGTGAAACAAGTATTGGCTAAACTGTACTTGATGGTATCTACATAAGAGTGAAATGACACTGTCATGAACGTGTCATAGACATTGTAGACAAACGTTTATGACATAACGCTTCTTTTAGTAAGTGTCATTCGGTTTTGTCATGACAAGGTATGGTTATGGTTCATGTGTCATGACTGTGTCATGTCACGCTTATGTAGATACCTTCAAGTAAAGTGTTACCCAAGTATTAAGATTCTTGACTTTAAGCTGCGCTACTCAATATTTTCATATTAACAAGAAATGAAATGACTTCATGTAATGTGATAGCAGTCTCATAGGGATGAAACCCACAAAGAGCGTGTGCTGTTCCACTCAGCTGTAGGGAGCACTGACACCTCTTTCAGCTCATTGTTTGGTTTTACAGCCCTCCCTCCCTTTTTCACTCTCACCGCTCTCTCATCAACTCTGTTTTCACCCCCAGCAGGCAGAAAAAGTTCTTATTAACCTGCAGTTCACAGCCTGCTCAGCACCAAACTGCACATAGGCATAGGTTGGGACTATCTGGTGACCATTGTGGAACATTTAGCAGCTAAAAAGTCAGATCTTTCTTTTTTGAAGGAGTTAACAGAGATCAAAAACAGAGTTAAAAGGAGAGTAAATAGTGGACTTATATTTGAGAAGTCTCCAGTAACACAACTCCAAATTAATGCAAATATTGCTCATTGTTTGCTAGATGCATGCATAGGCAACAATTTCTAACACCTTCACCACAACTATAGAAGATGATAATATGTCAAAGTTAAAATGTGTTTTGCTGTCCCCAAGTTGCAAAAAAAACAATATCTTTTTCTTTAAATTAAAGTACCATTACAAGAATGTTACTTCTTTACTTAAGCAAGAATGAATGTAAGTCAATAATAAAAATGTACACCACAAGAGAGATGTCGAGAATGTTGTAAGTGGGCGAGATTAAGCTAACAGTAACTACTTTGTATTTCATTGGTTACTTTTATAGTAATATGGTAAGTACAATTATGTACAGTTAATTGTATATAAAAAGGTGCCAAATCAACATAATAGCATGCAACACATAGCGTGCAATAATACACACCAAACCACATCAGAAGTTGGTCTCCTCACTGGATATGTCTTATTTTGATCACGTCATGTCCCACCTTATCGAAGCACTTAATTTAATTCCTTGAAATGGCGAGGTGCTTTTTTTATATTGCTTTTTATATCATTACCTTTTGTTTTATGAATTGTTTACCCCCAGTTAGTCACTGATTTGATGATTTGCCCTCTTGAAAAAGAGAAAAAATCAAAGAGTGAATCAATGCTTAAAATCTTTCTTTCCAGCATCCGTACCGAAACATAATGTTTAATAAGCTGATTGCATTGCACATAATTTGATGCCAATTTTTAAAAGCTGTAAAGTAACTAGTGACCACAACAATTAGATAAATCTACTGCGGTTGAGTGAAAGTATAACGAGCAATATTATCAAGACGCCCCAACTCACAGTTATTTCCTGTATCTGTGTCAGCAGACATGTTGGAGCCACGTACAGTATCTCCAGAACACTCTGACACTAAAAGGCCATTTTTCAGACACACATACAGAAGAACACAAGCTTCCTTCTAGACCTGTTTCTGTCAAACTCTCGCGAGATCTGGCAACACAGATGAGCTAAGGTCCGCTAACGTTCGCTAACCACCCTGACAGAAACACTTTTTGGGCTTTTCTGCCTTTAACTGATAGGACAGCTAGGTGAGAGAGAGAGGGAAGACATGCAGGAAATCCTCACAGGTCAGAGTCAAACCCTGGACCTCTGTGTCAAGGCATACATACGCTCAGGACATGTGCGCCTGCTCTACCACTGAGCCAACCCGGCCACCAGACAAAAACATTTCATAATGCTAAACATGGCTTTTAGCTGTGGAAATATCTGATGTTAGCAAAAGAAAAGATCAATAAATAATGCAAATAGGAACCAGGAAGTGTGTACCGTTTCATACCATTGGGGCAGTGTGTAATGTGCTCTCTTTAGTTATAGAGAATGTTTGATATTACCTATTATACTAAATGTACTTTGTTTTTTAAATGTACTTTCTACCCCTGTTGTCCATAAAGAGAGTAATACTTCTAAATCACTGGGGGAAACAAGCATCCCAAGGACGCCATCTTTATGGCTTGAGATGAGCCCTGAGCTTGATGATGCTGGATCAATTAAAAACACACAGCTGTTTGTTTTCTTTCAGCTTTGAGCAATAAGCGCTGATTACACTAAGACGCAGCGATCTGAAAATTAATCTTGTTGATTTATGTTGATTGTGGCCGGCGAGCTCAACATCTGATCCACCCTCTGTCGGACATATTATTATTTTCTTCCATGGGTTCTTTTGTTTGCATTAAATAATGAACGACACTCCATCCCATTAGAGATAAACAACACGGATATGTAGCTCAGCGTAAATTCTTTCAGGAAGACATAACTTTTCATCAGTGCTCTCCTAAACTCCTAAATCAATGCAGCTGTTATCCTGATGAATGTACTTCCTGCTGTGTATAACTGTCACATATCTGCAACCAGTCTCTCCTGATTTAAATATACCTCAGTGTAAGTTCTTTCAGGAAGACCTCATTTAATCAATGCTGTCTTCCTAAATGGAATCAGCTGGTGGAGGCGGTCACCTTCCTGCTTAACCAATCAGAATCATACACAAATTGCAAGGGCCAATCACAGAGTCACAACCCTGCTTTTAAAGATCTGTTTCTCCCTTTGCTATCATGCTACCATCCCTCCATCTCCAGTCCTCTACTCCAGCTGACCGGTCCAGAGCCTCCTTCAGTCTGGTCTTTAGGTTTCTTTGTTGCCACCACCAGTGTCTAGACTCTATCGGGGGGTCTGATGGTTCTCTACCCCTATATATAGATATACCAAATATTCGTATAGCAATGGAGTCTAATCGCCAAAGACTCTGTACATTTTATTGAGCTGTACAATAATCCTCATTTGCATATCTGCAACCATGGCTCTCCTGACTGAAATAGAGTTATCCATGAGAGGCAAACGTCAACGTCAGAGTCGACTGACCAGAGATTCTCCACTGATACTTTACTCTACAACATCGACTATGCGATGCCAGGTCTTCACGGTGCTATATTTACTTATCATACGTGAGCAGTGGTACATATAGCATGAGCTACACTAACTCGTTAGTGAAATCCCTTTTCGGCAGAGACAGTTTAGAACCTAGACGCTAGGACTGAACGATTTACAGAACAACTCTAATTGTGATTTTCCTGCCAGATTTTGCGATTACGATTCAATCTGCGATCATTATTGCTTAAACTTTAGCTGTAGTTCAATATTGTCTGTGTAAAGAATAAAAAATGTCATGAAACAACACATCAAAACTGCTCTATATCGTTATGCAAGGAACATAGATATGAATTGCGTGATATCGCCAGCGTTCCAAGTGATATCTAACATTATTCCAGCATTTATTTTATAAAAAAATTTTAAAAAAGCAAATATAATAATAAAAAGAGGAATAAATAATGTTAAACCACATTTTATAGCAAACATTCAATTCAATATTACACATTTGATTAATTGTGGCTTTCACAATTAGCTAATCGCATTCTTTCAAATCGTGATTTTGATATGAAACCGATGACTCGTTCAGCCCTGCTGGACGCCCAACTCAGAGGAGTTTCCTGGATCTTTGTCACGTGAGTTTCACTCGGTCCTGACGTGAAAATGAACACAGATAATGATCGATTCCTTCGCCCCATAATCACCAAAGTAAGTAATGGACAAATTATTCAAAAGTTGAACAATCTGAAACTAAAACGGCCTTTTTCAGGATAAAATTAACTTTGTTTCTGTCTCAGGACCAGACAAGATCAGACAACAGATCTAATCTCTGTGATGCTAAATATGTCTTTTCCCTGAGAAAATATCTAATGTTAGCAAAAGAAAATATTAACAAATGATGCAAAAGAACTTTTAATCCATCCGCACGACATTCGCTACGCTTTCAAATGAGGCGGGAAGCCTGTCCCATTTCATACCATCGGTGCTGCTTGAAATGTGCTGTCTTTGGTTATGGAGGATCTTTGGTGTTGGTCCGTCTGAGGAGAGAAGACTGCAGTGGCACGTCTTCACACTAGTACATCGCCATAGTAACAGAGGGAGGCAGCACCTTGTAGTGCTACTAAGCATTGCAGTTATAAGTCAGGCTGTTACAAGCGCTGCATATTGGTCCTACCCTGGAGGCCATGAATGTAAGATAATGTGTGTGTACTCACAGCCAGCATGCGGTTCTTGTCCTTCTCGGCGTTGTTGAGAGCGTTCTCCAGGGTCACTCTGTGTTTCTTGGCGACTTCCTCCAGAGCTCGAGCCTGGCTCTCCTTCTGCTGGCTGGCCTCCTCTTCGGATCGAGCTCGCACATTGTTCATCTCTTTGTCGTGGGACAACTTCTCATCGTGCAGGGTCTGACGGAAAAAGGAAATTAAGAGGTGAGTGCTGTTACAGACACACACACACACACACACACACACACACACACACACACATCACGATCACGATTATTTAGGTCAATATTGAAATCACGATTATTTAACACGATTAGTCATTAACTTTTAGAAAGTTGTTGCAATTATTAAAGTTTAAAAAAAACAGTGAAAACACGTTGATCTTTTTGTTTTTTTATTCAGAACACAAGACAAAATTATTTTTGTGATCGTTAGAAGCCAAAATAAAATTGCACAGCCCAGACAGACAGACAGACAGAGACACACACACACACACACACACACACACAGGCTGATATGCCGTATTTTCCAGCCACATTGTCAAAGCCAAAGAATCAATCCTGCATTCTCTCAGTTTCTTTCTCACCATATTCATATTAGTTATTCATAAAGGACCAAAACCCAATAAGCTAAAAACAGAACATTTTGTTCCAGAAGCTATTTTGGGATTATTGGTTAAAGGATTATTAATTATGGATCTATCAAGCCTATAAATCAGTCAGCTACATAACCCTACCATCAAAAACTCAACCTGTAAACCTTTACAGATGTGTCCTGAGATGACATTAACAAGGCTCGTCGACCTATAATAGAATACATTGTTCTCTTGTTGCCAAAACACTTAAAGCCCCCCCTACAGCCTGTCCTGAAATATGTATAATGTATACTCTATTTGGCCTATACCAGTCACTTAAAAACAAGTGAGCATCTGGCAGATTATTGAATGTATCAGACATTGGCAACAACATGAAAAAAACTTTATTTTCCCATTAGGGATCATATTGATGTACACTAATCACTTGAAACCAGAGGGCTGTTTTGGAAATCTACCAAAAAGCGTTCATCAAGCTGGTCAAACTGAGCAAGACTGCTGTGTTGTCATATGGCCATACAAACCCAATGGGGGTGGGGGATAATAGGAACAACAGGGCATGAAAACATCTTGGGAGGTTCATTTATCCTGTTGCAGACAAAGGACGAAGGGGAAAAGCAAGATCCAAAAACATACATGAGGAAAAGAAACAACCGTTAACGTAATGACTTTCCCACAACGTTCTATAATCAAGTCAAAGCACTAACATTATCTGAGATGTTCTTTCTCCCCCAGCTGGCTAATGTTGCTTATTTTCAGATCTAATCGATCCAAAAAATCACTCCTTAATGCAAAGAAGTTGGAAAACACTTCACAGTGGAAAACCCACATTGACATTACCAAAATGTTGTTTTTCTTAAATGATTGTAAGATTAGAAAACACCCCCGCAACAGCCAGATTACTGCAAGCAGTATCAGAAATGAGCTGAGCACTGAGGGACGTTGCTGCTGCCGTAACAGGAAGGTGCCTAAGTTGAAGTTGTGTGAGATCTTCACTTATCCTAAGAAAGACATTCAAATTCACAGCAGCCTCTGTGCACTCCCGGAGGATTACACTGCACAAATGTCAGCGAAAAAGGGATGGGGGAACACACATGAAGCAGCAACACTTGACATTTACCGTCAGCCGTGGTTGGTCTGCTGACTACACTGTTCCTTCAGTTATTTGGCCTTTAAGCTTCTTGGTTTTTAAAAAGAAGAGCCTTTTCTATTTTTTAAAGTTGATAAATGCAGTGATCGACAGGTTTGACCCCTTAAACAGTTTGATGATTGCATGTCCATTGTTGCTCCTTTTTGCTCATAAAGCATTTAAAAGTGATTGCATACTTAAGATTTATGGGAACTTTTCGGCAACAGAATGATTAAAAGAAGCTCTTGGGTTTCTGAAAGGTAAAAACTATTTGAATGCTATATGCTTATGCCTTACATTTTGCGTTCTCCATAAAAGACTTCCTAAAAGAAATCAATAATTCAAGTGAAAATGCTTCTTTTACATCCATAAAGACTGACTTTGGGCAAAACATCAGCCTCTCCAGAGGATTCCTCTGTAAAGGAACAGAAATGTCAAAAGAAAAAAATGAAATACCAAATCGAATTGAAGAAATAAATCAGTTTTGAGGTAAGTAAATATTAGAATAGCTTCATAGCTCCAACAAATGGCCTTTTACTTTTGGGTTTTTCTCTCTAAAAGGCTGAATTTTACTGAGGAGTTGAGGTCACGAGAGAAAGACAGCGAACACAAAACTTACTACTTAAAATAACAAATCTTCTCATCTGACTCTGAAATCCTGATGGAGACAATGTTAATATGTTTTGTTTCTCTTAAACTATTACAATGCATGCTAATCACTTGCTTGAGTTGTCTTGGTGGTGTGAATTGACTTGGTTTATTATACAAGGACCTTTCTCCAAAATATGAGCACAGAATATTTTAACTGTATTTGAAGAATGAAAAAAGCCAAAAAGGAGGTCTAAAACCTTCAGTCCCAGCATCTTGATGTCTCATTGGTTATTCATAACAGTGTTATTCCAGTCTGAAGGGAATACACACACACACACTCACACTCACACACACACACTCACCCGCACACACACACGCACGCACACACACCCACCTGCATGCTCGCACACATACATACATAAACACCCACCTGCACACACACACACACACACACACACACACACACACACACTCACACACACCCACACTCACACACACACACACACACACACACACACACACACACCCACACTCACACACACACACACACACACACACACACACACACACACACACACACACACACACTCACACACACCCACACTCACCCGCACACACACACACACACACACACACACACACACTCACACACCCACCTGCATGCTCGCACACATACACACATAAACACCCACCTGCACACACACACACACACACACACACACACACACACTGCATACACATTCAAACACACCTGCACATACACACACCTGCACACACACACACACACTCACACACACACTCACACATGCACACACACCCACCTGCATGCTCGCACACATAAACACCCACCTGCACACACACACACCTGCACACATATACCCACACACACACACCCACACCCACCACACACCCACACCCACCCACACACACACACACACACACACACACTTTTCCAGGGACAGGAGCTGTTGTTTCTGTCTTTCGTCCAGGGCTTGGCTCTGGCTCTGCAGGGACTCCCTTTCTTCTTCCATCCTCAGCACTTTGTCCTTCAGCCGGCTCCGCTCGTTGTCCAGGTCCCTGATGGCTGCTTCCTGGGTCATCTGGGTAGCCTGCAGGCTGCTTATCTGACCTGTGACAGGGCAGAGCCAGCAGATGAGTGAGCAGAATGCAAAGAGTAAAGCAACGTCATCTGCATATTGTCATTCTTGGAGGTTTTCTGTTGATCTTGCAACCAAAGCTAATAAGCTGTCGTCAGTCCGGACGATGTCATTTACCGTTGATTGCGTTGACAGGACAGCTAGGTGAGAAAGGGGATGGGGGGGGGGACATGCAGGAAATCATCACAGGTTAGACTCAAACCCTTGACCTCTGCGTTGAGACATAAGCCTTGAAGTATATGTGCACCTGCTCTACCACTGATCCATCCCCGCCACAAATACTTCTTTTTTATTTTTTTAAGTTTCCAAGAAAATTTTTATATCTTAACATAAATCCAACATATTATTAGCAAATATAAATCTGCTTCACAATTTGTGAAACCCCCCCCCCAACTGATGATAGGCTTACTGGCCTATATGTAAGGTAGTCTACAGATAATCCTAAGGCTTCACTGTGCCACATGTATGTGTAACATTAAAACATGGTTTCTAAAGCATGCCAAAGCTTATTTTTATAGCTTAGTATTCTATGCATAAAAAGGTAAATATAAAGGCTTTAAGCCACCCTACAAGTTAATGTAGGCCCAGTTTATTATGCAACTTAACTTTATACAGTATATGTAGTAGGGGGTCCCTGCACCGTCTCCCTTTCAGTTAAGGGGTCCTTAGCTTAAAAAACATTGAAGACACATCATCTGCTTTAAAGTGTAAATAAATGAGGAGCTATGATCTGTACTAGACAGTCATAGTAACATTCCCCAGCTAGATCTTATTTCTCTCCCTCACATGCAAGCAGCAGTGGAAAGTGAAAAAGCGTTCTCATTACTTCGTACAAGGAGCTCATAGGAGCTAATGGGCCGAACGTAATGCTGCACCGAGTTGCTGCTATTGCTAACACATTTCAGACAGAACGGACGGAGAGACATCGCAAGATAGTGAATCAGATTCTAACATGCAACAGCTTACCACTGGTGGAATGTAACTAAGTAGATTTACTCAAGGCCTCAACATTTAGAGGGACATTACTCCTTATTAATATTTACTCCACTACATTAATCTGACATTTTAAGTTACTAGATACTTTACAAATTAAGATATTTGCACACAAAACACATATATGGTTTGTATTCACATACATATGTTTTATAAGTCAACAACCCAACATTATACAGGGCTATAAGTCCAGCTGAAATGATTAGCTAATTAAACACTTAGTTGATTGACTCAACGTTTCCGGTTTCCAAAATGTAAGGTGAGGATCTTTCCACATTGAGTAGTTCTACTTTTAATATTTTCAGCACATTTTTCTGAAGATAATTAAATACTTTTAGTTAAGTAAAAATTCCAATACAGGACTAGTATGAGAGTATCTTTAAAAGTGTGGTTTTAGTACTTTTACTTTGTAGTTAGGAGTAAAGGATCTGAATACTTCTCCCACCACGGCAATTTATCCAACATGAGTGCACACAAACACACAAATTAAACTGGGCATAATTGATGTGAGAAAGGTTTCTTCTGCCTTAGAGGGACTGGGAATACCATTAGCTCGGAAATACAGCGTTACGCCATTGAAGTTTTCTGGGCCAAGATGCCTCAGACAAGATGAGAGAAGCTGTTAGTGGATATGTTTGATGTGTTTGCATGACAAGCCCAGGAAGTGTCTTGGTGGTAGCGTGGGGTTCAAGTATTCACCAGCAGTCCATATGAGAGAAGAGAAGGGTCTTACTGGCTTTCAGCAGGATTTCAGTTGCTTGCTGCTGAACTCGGTCTCTGGCAGCCTCCAGTTCACACTCGGCTTCCTTCTGACGGATCTCCACAATTTCTGAGTTCTGGGTCACCTCGTCCAGCTGCTTGGTTAAGTCCTGCAGAGGAGTCAAATCAACACAGAATAGAGGAGAAGAAAGAAAACTCTGTGAACACACACAGTCCAGAAGAGCGGGGCAGCCATGAGAAACATGACATAGAAGGGAACAAAGGGACCAGACCTCTGGTAAGGTGAACTGATGATGTGCATCCCTGTCGATCAACAAGTACATTTATAGTAGAAGGACAGGGACTTTAGATTTTGGTATTGAAAATAAAACTTGGCATTGAGGAAAAAATGAACTGCAATAAAGGAAATATTGGCATTGAAACACAAGTATTAGGTATTGGCACGTACAAATACAACCCTCCTTCATAAGCTCCGCCCCCAGATTCACAGACAGATAACTACTGGCCGGCCCATTCACTCGCTGCCTCCCTCCTCCCTCCTCCCTCCTCCCTCCTCCCTCCTCCCTCCTCCCTCCTCCCTCCTCCCTCCTCCCTCCTCCCTCCTCCCGCCACTACCAGCAACCATCGCTGCCTATTGGCTGGAATAGTGTTTTGTGGCTCTGTTTTTTCCATTTCCACAGCCAGGGCTGTGTAGTAACACCAGTTTTTTCAGCGCACACAGAAAACAGAGCTAGGTGACAGTGAGAAGATATTCACTGAATTTGACAAAAGTGTAATGCATTAACATCACTTACCCCTTTATCACCTTTCAGAAACATCTTTCATTAACCGAAAAAAGAATGAATGTAACACACGTGTTCTTTTTTTGTCCATGCACTTACAATTGTATTAACTTCTTTTATATATATACATATATATATATATACTTTTTGCAATAACAATATTTTTTTCAGTGACAGTTTTTCAGTCAAACATATTAAACATGCCTGGTTCTATTTTTTTTTTATAATTTCATTATCATCAAGCTATTATATTTGACACTTTTAGACCCTCTGATACAGATATTTTCATTAGTCATACTTAAAAAAAGTACAATGCATCCATTATGCAGTTCTTGGCGTGTGACAGAAAGGGTTAATGTTACATTAACATGTTAAACTTCAGTAAACAATAAAAAAGGATATATTTTAAAGTTATAATTTTGTTGTAGTTGCATAAATTGTAGCTCTATAATCTGAAGCCAACAGTGAGTTTTCAGATCACTTGGATTGGCAAAGAAGGAAGCATATTGGTGGCATATTACTACTGAGGATCAAGGATGTAAATGCTGACTGCTGCTCCGTTAATAAGAACTAAGGGATTTGTCACACACACACACACACACACACACACACACACACACACACACACACACGCTCTGTGATTTAGAACTCAGGAGGGGCAATTTCACATCCTTCAATCCTATCAAACGGCCTGCTTCAAACTTAATTACAGCTGCTCGGCTAAGACAAAGAAACCTCAGTGTGATAATAACCACTGATGAGTCACACACAAATTAGATGTGATGTGTGTGGTTTTGTTTTGTGTGTATGTGTGTGTGTGTGTGTGTTTGTGTGTGTGTACCAATTTCCCTGATAAGCCTGAACCAGGCAGGCGTACTTTGTGACCGCTAGGTTGAGATAAGACATCCGTAATTTGTCCATCTTGTAAATCTTTGTGAAAACCACCAATCTTAGTTCAGTCCTTATGTTTTCAAAAGGCTGTTTGATGGATCGGACTTTCAGGCTTAAGGTTCAAAACAGGGTTGGGGTTCTGCAAGTTGTTATTAACGTAAGGTTAAGCCCTCACAACTTCAAATGGCTGTTTGACGGCTCAGACTTAAAGGTACTTTTTTGTCACATACACATACATGTAGTGAAATTCATTCTCTGCATTTAACCCATCCCTGAAGGGAGCAGTGGGCAGCCAATCACAGCACCCGGGGACCAACTCCAGATCTGAGCCAGGGCACTGACTGGAGAACCTAGTACATGTTTATTGATGGGGGGTTGGGGGTAACCAGAGCAACCGGAGGAAACCCACGCAAAACATGGGAGAACATACAAACTTCACACAGAAAAGCCCAGAATGTCCTGGATTGGAACCCAGAACCTTCTTGCTGTGAGGCCATAGTGCTAATCATTGGGTCACCATGCAAGGGAGTTAGTAGTAGTGAGTTAAAGTTTGGGTAATAACTGGTTACCCATTTCATTGTGATTGTTAACGTTATGATGTGTAACTGTACGATAAGTGAATACAAAGTGAGTTTTACAGTGCAGATGTTCAAACCTCACTTCTTCAAAAGGCGGTTAAAGGTGAAGTCTGACGTTATTTTAATTCTTCTTATCACAGGCGTAAATATATTTTATTTCTTCTTTTTGAAAAAGGAACAGTATTCTGATTGTGTGTGTGTGTGTGTGTGTGTGTGTGTGTGTGTGTGAGCTGGAGGAGGTGTAAAAATGGTCTAATAGGTAAATTAACTGCATCTCTGTTGATTTATCTGGGATAAAAGAGGAATCCCATTGTTACCGACATCCAGTCACTACCTCTGATTCAACCCCAATCATCATATTTAAACAGTAATATAAATCACACACACACACACACACACACACACACACACACACACACACACACACACACTTCTGTCAATCTTCCTTATTGGACATGGCTGACTCCTGCATTGCCATTTAAATATTAAAGGCCTTGAAAACTGTGCTTTAGATGATTTATTATTTCATCCTGCTAAAAGCTTCCACCAACCAGTCCAGATAGGCTTTACCTGAGAGTGAAGTATTTAGTCCAAAAACGATGACAGTAGCAATTTAACATAGCTTCAGTTCACTTGGGGGATAATTTGTAATATTTGGCGTGCATATTCCTACAGAAGCTTGTGAACAGTCGCGATTAATTATGTCTGTCTCGGTTACTCCAAGCCATCATTGGCTTGCGTTTCTCTGGAGATTTGCCTACTAAATCATAAGCTAAAGGAGGATGACAGGAAACACTCAAGCACGAAGCTGTAGCATCCTGACACCAACTACAAGTTCTCTCGACCGGCGTTAAATTGATATTTTGATGCTCCTATTTCTACACATGAAGTACAGCCGGTACAGTAATTACGCCTCCTGAGAATCGGGAACATTTTGGATTTAGTGCAACATTTTAATTATCCAGAGTGATAAGAAACTTAGTGAAGAGACTCTAAAATGTCACTCTGTTTGAGCAAAATGCTACCTTATGGAAAATGATAACTAAATACAGGCAATATGTCACATGTGTCATATTGTCAAGAGCCAAACAAAGAATAAAACATCTGCTGTGAGCTTAAGGTTAAATTAAAATACATTATCTCACAGCAGGAGTTGAAGGATTATGAGATACATTGATAGACTGCGGCTGAGATTATTGTGATGTTACCTTAGTAGCAATACAAGATATTAAATATGTACTGCATGAAAGACCCAAAAAAAAGACAGGATTAAATTGGATATCTGTTTTTCTGCCTTGTATCAAATGAGAGTATCTAGTAGAGCTGTCAAGTGAAGTTGGTTTCAAGCTCTCTGCTCTGTTGTTGTTTCTTTATCTGGGTTACAGTTAATTGAATCTGAATGAAAATGGAATTATTAACTCCGGGCACACCAACCACTGCTGACCCTGATCTTATTCTCAGTATAGCTGCGAAAGGGGGTGGGGGTGGGGGCTGGGGGCGGGGACGACCCCATCCTGTCTTCTGTGCAATCAGTGATAATTTCACACAAACTTCACAGAATATCATAACAACAAAACAGACCTACTTAACCAATTCCCCCCGAGCACATGTCAACTTTATTTTTAACGGTGGAGATACTATCATGTGAGTCTACTTCCAAAGACCTCACAGAACTCAGAAAGAACAAAAATTCACACAGCTCGGCTATTTTTGTCCTGCAAAAAAAGGCACTCATTACTGTCAGAATGGAAGTCTTTAGGGGAATGGTACCACACTTGGCCAGCTTGTCCAAAAAATATACCAAATGGCATCAAAAAAGCCAAAGATTTGGGACAAATGACTTGGAAAATACATAAATATCATCAGTTAGAGTCAACACGCAGGTGGGTTTGGCACAGCAGACTGAGTTATATAATAAATACATAATAAATAACAAAGTAGGGCTCACAATAAAAGAGTTAAAGCCCATTTGAACAATGTTTCGATCATTTCAGCTTCATCACGTTTACCAGCAACCAAAAAAGATGCAGTGTGTATCTCTGAGGTCTAACAAAACATGTAAAGGGCATTTTCCTCTCATAAAACATTTACAAATCTATTTATTTTAATATTTATTTTATATTCAGCACTGTTTACATCCATGTTCCACTAACTCCTTTATCAAAATGTAGGCTGGACGTCTTTGACTCTAAGAAGGGAGCGACACTGCATTTTATTTATTTACTAAGCTTTGCTTGGAAACCTTCCCTGTATATTTAACAAGCTTGCTGAATTTCAAACCATACCACTATGGCACTCGCACGAGGGATTCCTTGGTCCTAAATATTCCATTTGTTAGGACAGAATTAGAAAATAAACTGCATTCAAGTATTAAGATCCATATAAATGGAATAACTAATATAATTAATCAGCCTGATTCCATTTAATCACTTTAAATTTCTTCTTTATGAGTCCCTGATTGCGAACGTACTTGTGCACTTTAAGTTGTTTAACACTCTGTAATTGTGTAGTGCAACTGTGTAAAATCTGGATATTTAATATCTGGGCAGAGGTTAATATCAGAAAGAGATAGATACAGGCGGGCAGGCGGTGTTCTCTATGCCCTGCTGACTGACTGACAGGTTATTTCTATTGCACCTTTCAGCAACAAGGCAATTCAAAGTGCTTTACATAAAACATTAAAGAGAAGAGATAGCAAATACAAACAGGCTAAAATAGAATAAGATACAAATACAAGAATATAAGTTCCAGTGCAGTGAGAGAAATGAATAAGTATTTGATTTAATAGGTTGTAGTCATGGGTATGGAAGGGGAGAGAGAGTTGTTATATATCAAAATATTGTAAGTAAATGGGATAAATAGGTTTGCATTATTTTTCTAACTGACATTTGTTATTACAAAGGGAAGTCCACAAAAAAAAGGTACCGTTGGGTACCGGAAACCGAATTTCAGGTGCTTGTATCAGACAAACTGTGAACGGGACCGAACGCTAGTCCAGACTCACCTTGACGTTGCTCTCGGCGGTGGTGAGGGACGCCTGAAGCTTGTGGGACTTCTCCCGGTTTTCCCGAGCTTCTTCCGTTACCCTGACTAACTCGGCCCTTAGTTTTCCCAGGGTTTTCTGGAGCGCCGCCTCCTGAGTCTGGAACTCCCGCCGCAGCTCGGACTCGGTGCGTTTCCATGCCAACAGGTTGTCGGCAGTCAGCTGCTGAGTTCTCTTCATGGCCTCCAGCTCGCGCTCGTAAAAGGCCTGAGCCTGGGGACGGACAGACTGGTGTGAAAAAACAACCTTCATCCAAACAGATTAATGGAAGTATAAAACATAAAGTTGGAGCATTAACACCGTTCTTTACTGTATTAACTATTTTTACCTCTTTTTTTCATCAAATTGGGATGCAATTGGAAAACATTTTGGACGGCTTGCAAAGCTTTCTCATCAAAATGCAATCTCACGCAAAAAATAATCAACGCAAGGGGAAGTTGAAGCCAAAATGTCTTGGCTGACAGTGTTCAATGTCAATGAGGAGTTTTTTTTTACTGAAATGAATAGCTTCTAAATGCAATTAAATTGCACCGTTGTGCTTTCGCTGTACATGAATCTGCAGATCACAGCCTTCACGTTCAGCAAGGTCAACATAAAAATGCCAATACATGTCATTTCTGTTCTTTTTAAACCATTACTTACTTTAGCAGAGCTTATTTCACCTTAAGTGTTTCTTTATTCTAACATATAATTCAAGCAACTCCAGATAATACATTAACATGACAGCATTAGGGCGCCCGGATAGCTCAGTTGGTAGAGTGGGCACCTATATATAGAGGTTTACTCCTCAATGCAGCGGGCCCGGGTTGGACTCCAACCTGCAGCCCTTTGCTGCATGACACCCCCCCCCTCCCATTTCATGTCTTCAGCTGTCCTGTCAAATAAAGGCTGAAAATGCCCAAAAGATAATCTTAAAAACAAAACAAAAACATGACAGCATTACCACACCCCTTAGAGCTTTGGCCAATGTGTTTTGTTGTACAAAAGGATATTAACAGGACTGTTTTAAACAGTAATTAAATTATATTGTCATCATTTAATATGACAAAAAGCTGAATTTCAGTGATTTTCAGGGTTTAGGAAGGTTTTGAAATTCTGAAAACAGGAGCAAAATGTGAAACTTGAGGTTTGTGGCCTCAAATTAATAACCATTCTCACCTCAAAATATAGGAAACATTTGGATAACTAAATGCACATTTGTTGACATTTATAATCTGATATTGTACAGGACAGATTCCACCATCATGAACTTATTAAGTTTACAAATACATGCATTTACTATATAATATATTTATACCACTGCATAGCTGTAACTAGAGCCTGATACTCCACCTACGGCTGGGCAATATGTTGATATTGTAATATGAGATGAGACATCGCCTTATATTTCTGATATGGTAATGTCGTAAAGTGTTGTCTTTTCCTCGTTTTCAAGGCTGCATTACAGTAAAGTAATGTCATTTTCTGAACTGACCGTCTTTTGTCTTTAACCACTTACTCATCATATCTACATTTTGAATGATTACTTATCTAAAATCCAATTGTGAAAATATTCTGTGAAAGCACCAATCAACCGTAACATATCGTCGCATTATCGACATCGAGCTATTTGGTCAAGAATACTGTGATTTCTGATTTTCTAACTTCACCCTGAAAGCATCAGCCAGGTTGGTTGCAGTGTGTGAAAGCAGCAAATGCCCTCGACAGAGGCCACAGTGCTGTACCTTGCTGAGTTTGGCCTCATATTCGTCCACCAGTCTCTTCTTGTCCTGTTTGAGCTCCTCCACTCGCTCCGTCAGGGACTCCACCTGTAACACATCAGCACAGCATGAGAAGGACAGCTCACGATTTGTGGCGTTTGGAGCAACAACAAAATAAGACTTAGTGGTCCAGCTCCATGCCCTGCTATGCCCTGCACTGCTACAGCTATTATTTCTAGTCATAGTTCCAGTGTCTTTATTGTTACTATAAATGCCACTGTTCATCATACCAACTGCTATAACTATTATGAGTCATATTTCTGTATATCTGTATCAGTGTCTCTGTGTCCCAACTGCAGCAGCAGATGGCTGCCCACCAAGAGACAGGTTCTGTCCGAGGTTTCTGCCCATTTAAAGTAAAGTTTTTCCTTGCCACTGTCACACCAAAGTGCGACAAACCAACACCAAAAGTTGTTGGGTCTTTGTAAATTATAGAGTGGTCTAGACCTACTCTATATGTAAAGTGTCCTGAGATGACTCCTGTTATGATTTGACACTATAGATTGATTTGGCGTAGAGAGATAGAAATACTCCAACATGTGTACAGTGTTTTCTCCCATTGAGATAATGGCGTGCAGAATAGAATAGAATAGATATTTATTGCCATATTTACGAGTACTGTACAAGGCCGTACAGAGGCATGGGCATTTTGGTGCCTTGCTCTTAGAGTCAGTTTTGCAACAAAAAAAATACAATAGAAAAATATAAAGCTATATAAATATAAAATAAAATATAAAAATATATAAAGTAGATGAACAATATAAAAGACAAAACAGCTGTAAGATGAAATGGTACATACACTGTATGAAATCTTCTTGTGAATATATTATTGATATTATCGGTCCTGAGATTTTTCTTGTTGTTGAAAAACATAATAAATTATGTTTTTTGAAAGATAAAACATGATGGAAACAGAAAGAGTTTGATTTGATGTAGCAGGTTGATTCACTGACAGTTAATAATGTAGTAATCACCGCTGTCTGCCTTTCAGGGTTCAAGGTTCAACGAGTCTTTATTATCCCCGAGGGGCAATTTGTTGTGCAACAACCATACTTCTACAAACAAAAAAATACATACTACACGGAAGACCACACCTCACATTGACTTATTAAAAAAGCCTATAGCGGCAGGGACAAAAGAGTTTTTATGCCTGTTTGTTCTGCATTTTGGCTTTAGACTGAATCTGCGGCCAGACGGCAACAAAATGAAGCAGCTGTTCAGGGGTGACTAGGGTTCAGGGGGTGACTAGGGTTCAGGGGTGACTAGGGTTCAGGGGTGACTAGGGTTCAGGGGGTGACTAGGGTTCAGGGTGTGTGACTAGGGTTCAGGGGTGACTAGGGTTCAGGGGTGACTAGGGTTCAGGGGTGACTAGGGTTCAGGGGGTGACTAGGGTTCAGGGGTGACTAGGGTTCAGGGGTGACTAGGGTTCAGGGTGTGTGACTAGGGTTCAGGGTGTGTGACTAGGGTTCAGGGTGTGTGACTAGGGTTCAGGGGTGACTAGGGTTCAGGGGTGACTAGGGTTCAGGGGTGACTAGGGTTCAGGGTGTGTGACTAGGGTTCAGGGGGTGACTAGGGTTCAGGGTGTGTGACTAGGGTTCAGGGGTGACTAGGGTTCAGGGGGTGACTAGGGTTCAGGGGTGACTAGGGTTCAGGGGTGACTAGGGTTCAGGGGGTGACTAGGGTTCAGGGGTGACTAGGGTTCAGGGTGTGTGACTAGGGTTCAGGGGTGACTAGGGTTCAGGGGGTGACTAGGGTTCAGGGGTGACTAGGGTTCAGGGGTGACTAGGGTTCAGGGGGTGACTAGGGTTCAGGGTGTGTGACTAGGGTTCAGGGTGTGTGACTAGGGTTCAGGGGGTGACTAGGGTTCAGGGTGTGTGACTAGAGTTCAGGGGGTGACTAGGGTTCAGGGTGTGTGACTAGGGTTCAGGGGTGACTAGGGTTAAGGGGTGACTCGGGTTCAGGGTGTGTGACTAGGGTTCAGGGGGTGACTAGGGTTCAGGGTGTGTGACTAGTGTTCAGGGGTGACTAGGGTTCAGGGGTGACTCGGGTTCAGGGTGTGTGACTAGGGTTCAGGGGGTGACTAGGGTTCAGGGGTGACTAGGGTTCAGGGTGTGTGACTAGGGTTCAGGGGGTGACTAGGGTTCAGGGGGTGACTAGGGTTCAGGGGTGACTAGGGTTCAGGGGGTGACTAGGGTTCAGGGGTGACTAGGGTTCAGGGTGTGTGACTAGGGTTCAGGGGTGACTAGGGTTCAGGGGGTGACTAGGGTTCAGGGGTGACTAGGGTTCAGGGGTGACTAGGGTTCAGGGTGTGTGACTAGGGTTCAGGGTGTGTGACTAGGGTTCAGGGGTGACTAGGGTTCAGGGTGTGTGACTAGAGTTCAGGGGGTGACTAGGGTTCAGGGTGTGTGACTAGGGTTCAGGGGTGACTAGGGTTAAGGGGTGACTCGGGTTCAGGGTGTGTGACTAGGGTTCAGGGGGTGACTAGGGTTCAGGGTGTGTGACTAGTGTTCAGGGGTGACTAGGGTTCAGGGGTGACTCGGGTTCAGGGTGTGTGACTAGGGTTCAGGGGGTGACTAGGGTTCAGGGGGTGACTAGGGTTCAGGGTGTGTGACTAGGGTTCAGGGTGTGTGACTAGGGTTCAGGGGGTGACTAGGGTTCAGGGTGTGTGACTAGGGTTCAGGGTGTGTGACTAGGGTTCAGGGGTGACTAGGGTTCAGGGGTGACTAGGGTTCAGGGTGTGTGACTAGGGTTCAGGGGGTGACTAGGGTTCAGGGGGTGACTAGGGTTCAGGGTGTGTGACTAGGGTTCAGGGGTGACTAGGGTTCAGGGTGTGTGACTAGGGTTCAGGGTGTGTGACTAGGGTTCAGGGGGTGACTAGGGTTCAGGGGGTGACTAGGGTTCAGGGTGTGTGACTAGGGTTCAGGGGGTGACTAGGGTTCAGGGTGTGTGACTAGGGTTCAGGGGTGACTGGGGTCGGCCACGACTGACTGGGCCTTCTTGAGGGACCTTGTCTCATAAACAGAGTTTAGGTCAGTCAGAGGGTTCTGGGAGATCTTGCCACACACCTTAACTATATAATGCAGCCTGTTCTTGTTTTTAAGCGTGAGGGACCCAAACCAGCTCACAAGGGCAAAAGAAAGAATAGATTCAATAAAACAACAATAAAACATCCTCATAAAAGTCTTCTTGTCTGATGTGATTTAGTTGTGCTTTGGCTTTCATTTTCTGCTCTACGTTTGCAGTAGTGAGTGTGTTACCTCGGCTTTATGGAGCTGCCCCAGTTTCTCCTGGTCTTTACTGTAGTTTGCGTTCTGACTCTGGTGGCTGCGGAGGAGCTCCTGGACCTCCTGTCTGTGCTGGGCCTTCAGCTCCTCCAGGGCGGCCCTCTTCTCCTGCTCAAACTGGGTCTGGGCCTGGCTAAACGTACGCAGCTTCTCCTCAAAGGACCGCCGCATCTCCTCCACCTCCCGCGACATGGACACCACGCGCTGCGTGTGCTGCCAAAGGAGACAGGAAGGAATACTGAGCTAAACAGATACAGGCTTGTAGTAGAGGTTTTTTTCTTATACTGATACAGAAAAGCCTCCAATTCTGCCTAAAACACTGCTATCGGTATCGGAAAGTAATGGAGATCCGATATCACGTGAATTAGCCCCACTTTAAAGTAGTTTATTTATGTTCTTTTTCCGTTATGACTGCTGTTTGCGTTTTTGTATGTTTATTTGTGTGTTTGTTTGTTGTTGTTTTTTGTTTTTATTGCTTTTATTGTAGAAAATGCTGCTGCTGTGACAAGTAAATTTCCCCGCTGTGGGATGAATAAAGTATTATCTTATCTTATCTTATTTTAAGAAAAGAAGGTTATATGACTGTCATTGTTTGTGTTTGTTCATGTTTCACAAAAAGTTCATCCTGAGCCAGGCCGTACAACAAAGACAGAAATCATCATCATATAATATATATAATATATAATAACATAATCACAATATAAAATATATGACATCCCAAGAAAGTGGAAGGTAACGAACATCCGGCGGCGCCAGAACAAACCTATAAATTAAATGTTGTCTATCTAGACTACTACTACTACCAGTGATGATAATTACTCGGTACTTTTTTCAGTAACGAGTAATCTAATTGATTATATTATTATTTATCTTAATAACGCCGTTTTTTTCTTCCTTGGGTAGCGGGCCGTGCTCGAGACAAGCGCGTCAATGCTGCTGATTGGCTGAGGTTGAGTAAAGGTTCATGGTCAGCCAATCAGTCCCACAGCAACATTAAATACTTTAGATGTGTGTACATTGTTTCTGTTAATAAAGTATTGTATTGAGTGTCCGTTTCATTATAATATTCAGATTTATCATAAATAATTGAACATGCAGTATGGGGGGGGGTCACATTTGAGCATTTAAAAATGTACTTGAAAGTAACGTATTACTTTAATTAATTACTTTTAATTACTACTACTAATACTACTACTACATAACAGTGGTGATGCTCACAGGCAAGAGAGACTCTCCAGCCTCACAAAAGGAGACAGATACAGACATTAGAACTGATTACCTGCAGCTGTGATTGCAACATGCTGGGCAACACACACACACACACACACGCACACACACACACACACACACACACACACACACACACACACACACACACACACACACACACTTCCTCTGTCTACCTGAGCCTCAGTGCAAAGCTGCATGTCCTCCACCCTCTGACGGTAGCTCTCGAACTCGGCCAGCGCCTGTCTCTTCATCCTCTCGTGGAGCTCCATGGACTCCTCCAGAGACTGGATCCGCCTCTTCAGGTCCATTTCATCGCTGATCTTACTCTTGTACTGAGGATATCATAATGAAACGTATTTGGAATCTGCAGCTCATTGTGCACCACAACACATATACAATCATGTGGAATACATGTGCCAGATGTTGTAGACTGAAATGCAGGAGTTGGTGAGAAAAGAGCAAAAATGTTCAATGTTGTAATGTAGGGACGCAACTGACGGTAATTTTCTTGATTAATGGACTTGTTTGGTCTATAAAATGTTGATCAGTGTTTCCCAAAGCCCAATAACAAGTGGTCAAAGAAATGTGAAGAGACTAGAAAATACAAAAAACTGACTCAAACGGATTAATCGATGCTCAAAAAAGTTGCCGATTAATTTAATAGTTGACAACTAATTGATCAATCTTTGCAGGTCTATTGCAATGTGAAATAATCCTTAATATTTCTTTATTGACATCAATGAAATGTTGATGTTTTCTTTTAACAAATAAGCTGTAGTAACAAACAAGCAAGAACATAATAATAATAATAATAATAATAATAATAATAACAATAATAATAATAATAATAATATATGTTAGTCTCCTTGGCAAATAAAAAAACATTGAATTTTTAATTTGTAAACCGACTTTAGATTTGGCTTCTAATTAGCTCATTATGAAACTCAAATGAAAATGTAAATTAAAAGATTAAACAGATACATTTAATTTAGTTCAATGCTCCATATTTAATTCAAAGCACAACGCTGAAACTCCACAGCCAGACGTCGTGAACACGTATAGCACCTAAATGTCCGAGGTTTGACACATTGCTCTTAGCGAAAGGCATTCCCATAATGGGGGATGACATATATACCTAAATAATTAATATCCAGTTGATGGAATATTAATGAGTTTGTTTTGCGTGTGATCTCGCCTCCATGGCTCTCCAGTGGATCAGCTGCCATGTGATAGACGACTGCAAGATATATACAGCGACATGTCTCATCATGACTAGTCGTGTGTGTTTGGGTCTAAAAGGTCCCTTCGGCTTCTTAAATCAATAGTTGAAAAGAAATCATAAGTCCACTTATTCATCTATTCAACCAATAGAAGTCAGTATACGCATTATTATTGATGTATTATATTATATATTAAATATAATACATAACATATATATAATATATAACATATATATGTTATATATTAACTCATGTTAAAATATATATATATATATATTAACATGAGTTAATAATAATGTCTACTTTATTAAGGGGAATTTACAATTTACACAATTTGTTTTACACACAGTTACACACACATGCTCAGTACCTATACATGCACTAATGGAGCGATGTCAGAGTGTGTGTGGGGGGGCTGCCCATGGAAAGGCACCCCAAGCAGTTGGGGGTTCTCCAGCACCTCTCCAGCTACCAGTCCACCTCCATACTTTGGTCCATATGGGGACTTATTCCTCCCTGGAAGCTGCAATTGATTACTTTACTTAATTAAATGTTCATACACTGACTAAATGGCTCTATCTCTTCACTTTATATATCTTTACCCCCTTATATTGATGGTATCCTGCATCTTTCTTCCATTTAAACTGCATATCCACTTGAAGAAAGTACACTTTTTTCTCATTTCTTATCAACATAGGACATAAGGGTGTGAATCTTAACCGGTGTCACAATTCGATTCAATAACGATTATCCAGTCCAGGATTTGAATCGATTAGATATCTCGATGCATCTCGATGCGTCACCTCCTTTCATCGACAAATTCAAGCAGTCAGATGTATATGACCGCCCTTTTTTTATTGTATCTGCTCTTAAAACAAGACACTTCCTGAATGAGCGGAGTCTGAACACAGCAGACAACAGACAAGACGCACACACAAAACAAAGCAGCGACAGGAAAATCAACAAGTAACATCACTAGGCAATAATTATTATGGTCTGTCACTACATCCATGCAGAATCGCCCAGGTTGGCATCGCAATGCACCGATGCAATGATTCATTTCCCCCCCTTGAACACCCCTAATAGGACATAAGGTATAACTCAGAGAACAATTAACTTAATTTAAAAGTTAGACATAAGACATTGTCTTACTGATAAAAATAAATTACATTAAATGTAAAGACCTGTAGTATCTTCTCTCTGGTCTCCGACAGAATCTGCTGCACCTCCTCTTCGTGGGCCTCCTTCAGGGTAGAGATGGCCGCCTCGTGCTCATCGTTTTCGTGTTGAGTGCATAGATAACCTGCAGAGAGGAGAGAAACCCATTAGCTGTTAGACATTATAATAATCAGGGGTTGTTACAGTATTAAAAGCCGGTGGGAGAGCGACTGCATCTCGCGTAGCTCGAGGTTTATCAGCTTTGACTCTGTTTGGACTGCTGCGTTTGATATATTTTCATCAAAATTAAAGTTCAGACTACAAATGGAACAGCACAACATCAAAGCAGGAGGGAAGATGAAGATGAAAGGAAGGTTGATATTGATGCTAACGCTCATTAAATGTACTCTTTGTAGGACAGAAAAGTTGTTTACTGAAAACCAGATAGATAGATAGATAGATAGATAGATAGATAGATAGATAGATAGATAGATAGATAGATAGATAGATAGATAGATAGATAGATAGATAGATAGATAGATACTATAGATAGATAGATAGATAGATAGATAGATAGATACTATAGATAGATAGATAGATAGATAGATAGATAGATAGATAGATAGATAGATAGATAGATAGATAGATAGATAGATAGATAGATAGATACTATAGATAGATAGATAGATAGATAGATAGATAGATAGATAGATAGATACTATAGATAGATAGATAGATAGATAGATAGATAGATAGATACTATAGATAGATAGATAGATAGATAGATAGATAGATAGATAGATAGATAGATACTATAGATAGATAGATAGATAGATAGATAGATAGATAGATACTATAGATAGATAGATAGATAGATAGATAGATAGATAGATAGATAGATAGATAGATAGATAGATAGATGTATTTCCCTTCGATAGGCTCATCCAAACACATATGAAAACAAAGACATAATGAATTATATGTATGTGCAATTGTTTGTTCGGTACTCAAGGTAGAGATAGGATTTAAAATGTGCAAAATAATACTTCAAAAAATACTTCTGGAGGTGCCAAATATTTGGTTACATTTGTGCAAAATGTAACTGTTGTTGGCCAATGCCATAAAAAACACATTAATTATTTATTAAAACATTTTTAAATAAGCATCCAGATTAAATGCAATGAAGACA
>JABXJD010000294.1:650000-652500 GCA_013375575.1 Percina caprodes | reverse complement strand
AGCTACCCGACTACAGGAGATATTAGCTCAGACTGCTAAGCTACCCGTCTATAGAAGACATTAGCTCAGACTGCTAAGCTACCTGACTACAGAAGACATTAGCTCAGACTGCTAAGCTACCTGTCTACAGGAGACATTAGCTCAGACTGCTAAGCTACCCGACTACAGGAGACATTAGCTCAGACTGCTAAGCTACCCGACTACAGGAGACATTAGCTCAGACTGCTAAGCTACCCGACTACAGAAGACATTAGCTCAGACTGCTAAGCTACCTGACTACAGGAGACATTAGCTCAGACTGCTAAGCTACCTGACTACAGAAGACATTAGCTCAGACTGCTAAGCTACCCGACTACAGGAGACATTAGCTCAGACTGCTAAGCTACCCGACTACAGGAGACATTAGCTCAGACTGCTAAGCTACCCGACTACAGGAGACATTAGCTCAGACTGCTAAGCTACCCGACTACAGGAGACATTAGCTCAGACTGCTAAGCTACCCGACTACAGGAGACATTAGCTCAGACTGCTAAGCTACCCGACTACAGGAGACATTAGCTCAGACTGCTAAGCTACCTGACTACAGAAGACATTAGCTCAGACTGCTAAGCTACCTGACTACAGGAGACATTAGCTCAGACTGCTAAGCTACCCGACTACAGGAGACATTAGCTCAGACTGCTAAGCTACCCGACTACAGGAGACATTAGCTCAGACTGCTAAGCTACCCGACTACAGGAGACATTAGCTCAGACTGCTAAGCTACCCGACTACAGGAGACATTAGCTCAGACTGCTAAGCTACCCGACTACAGAAGACATTAGCTCAGACTGCTAAGCTACCCGACTACAGGAGACATTAGCTCAGACTGCTAAGCTACCTGACTACAGAAGACATTAGCTCAGACTGCTAAGCTACCTGTCTACAGGAGACATTAGCTCAGACTGCTAAGCTACCTGTCTACAGGAGACATTAGCTCAGACTGCTAAGCTACCTGACTACAGAAGACATTAGCTCAGACTGCTAAGCTACCTGACTACAGAAGACATTAGCTCAGACTGCTAAGCTACCTGACTACAGAAGAGATTAGCTCAGACTGCTAAGCTACCCGACTACAGGAGACATTAGCTCAGACTGCTAAGCTACCCGACTACAGGAGACATTAGCTCAGACTGCTAAGCTACCCGACTACAGGAGACATTAGCTCAGACTGCTAAGCTACCCGACTACAGAAGACATTAGCTCAGACTGCTAAGCTACCTGACTACAGAAGACATTAGCTCAGACTGCTAAGCTACCTGACTACAGAAGACATTAGCTCAGACTGCTAAGCTACCCGACTACAGGAGACATTAGCTCAGACTGCTAAGCTACCCAACTACAGGAGACATTAGCTCAGACTGCTAAGCTACCCGACTACAGGAGACATTAGCTCAGACTGCTAAGCTACCCGACTACAGGAGACATTAGCTCAGACTGCTAAGCTACCGACTACAGGAGACATTAGCTCAGACTGCTAAGCTACCCGACTACAGGAGACATTAGCTCAGACTGCTAAGCTACCCGACTACAGGAGACATTAGCTCAGACTGCTAAGCTACCCGACTACAGGAGACATTAGCTCAGACTGCTAAGCTACCCAACTACAGGAGACATTAGCTCAGACTGCTAAGCTACCCGACTACAGGAGACATTAGCTCAGACTGCTAAGCTACCTGACTACAGGAGACATTAGCTCAGACTGCTAAGCTACCTAACTACAGGAGACATTAGCTCAGACTGCTAAGCTACCCGACTACAGGAGACATTAGCTCAGACTGCTAAGCTACCCGACTACAGGAGACATTAGCTCAGACTGCTAAGCTACCCGTCTACAGGAGACATTAGCTCAGACTGCTAAGCTACCCGACTACAGGAGACATTAGCTCAGACTGCTAAGCTACCCGACTACAGGAGACATTAGCTCAGACTGCTAAGCTACCCGACTACAGGAGACATTAGCTCAGACTGCTAAGCTACCCGACTACAGGAGACATTAGCTCAGACTGCTAAGCTACCCGACTACAGGAGACATTAGCTCAGACTGCTAAGCTACCCGTCTATAGAAGACATTAGCTCAGACTGCTAAGCTACCTGTCTACAGGAGACATTAGCTCAGACTGCTAAGCTACCTGACTACAGAAGACATTAGCTCAGACTGCTAAGCTACCCGACTACAGGAGACATTAGCTCAGACTGCTAAGCTACCCGACTACAGGAGACATTAGCTCAGACTGCTAAGCTACCCGACTACAGGAGATATTAGCTCAGACTGCTAAGCTACCCGTCTATAGAAGACATTAGCTCAGACTGCTAAGCTACCTGACTACAGAAGACATTAGCTCAGACTGCTAAGCTACCTGTCTACAGGAGACATTAGCTCAGACTGCTAAGCTACCCGACTACAGGAGACATTAGCTCAGACTGCTAAGCTACCCGACTACAGGAGACATTAGCTCAG
>JABXJD010000294.1:622500-645000 GCA_013375575.1 Percina caprodes | reverse complement strand
CATTTAAAGACTAAAATACAGATAAATATAAAATTCCTAAAATGCAATAAAATAAAAGTGATAAAATAAAGTCAAATAAGATCGGATCTATAGACTGACAGAGCTAGACTCAGTTCAAAATAGGCCTACTTCTATTTAACGTATATAAGAAATGATCTATCGGTAAAGTAGCAGTGATCAATTTGGGGGAGGGGGGGTACATTTTGTCCCCAACAAGGATAAAATAATTCAGCAGAGGCAGAGATAAGCCAGAAAGGGGGAAATCCCATGACCACCCCGGAGATGAACTCTCCATCACATCCCAAGAGTCATCAGCACATTTCTGCAGATGAAATGCACCAATCATAATGCTGACACACACACACACACACACACTTGAGATCCTCTTGAACCAATACAATTGCCTCCAAACCGTAATTAGCCTGACAAAGGGTCAGAGACAAGCGTATGTGTGTGTGTGTGTGTGTGTGTGTGTGTGTGTGTGTGTATGTGTGCGTGCGTGTGTGTGCGTGCGTGTTAAACCCCAGGAAAATGAAAACTGCTGTCTGTGGGACAAAGGCTGCCAATAATGTTATCTTTGTCATCATGAGTAGGGATGAGCCGGATACTCGGCTGAAACGAGTATCCGGTACGGATAAAGCACTTTTGCCGAATACAAGTATTATACGAGTAATACGAGTCATTATCTGTACTCGGACTGGGTAGCGCCTCCCCCCGTACACACACGCTCTGCTCACTCACACAAAACACGGAGAAGTGAACAGCCCCCTCAGTCACTGAGGTCCGCGGGTCTTTTCCGTTAACGTTTAGGGTTTCTTCAGCTTCAGGTTAGTTTTTTACTTTGGTTTGTAGTACTTACTTAACCAGTAGATTTCTGGTAACGTGGGGGTTTCAGACAGCGCGTGGTAGAAAGCGACTCGCACTGCGTCTCTGCCGTCGGAGTTTTTTATTTTAAACCTCTGCGCACCCCCACACCAGCCGATACGGATACAGATAATTCATGTGGTAAACAGATACAGATAATGCTGTACTCGCTCATCCCTAATCATGAGGGAAAAACACATACTGTACATATTGGATCTCACAAGCCAGTAAAGTGCCAAGCACACCCCCCCCACCCTCGCCCCAGGAAAATCGCACCCTGCCTACAAAAGGTATATAAAGTAGCTCCGCAGACCAAAGAAACAGACTTTAGCTCACGTGTGTCAAACTCAAGGCCCGAGGCCCAAATCCGGCCCAAATTTTGGCCCAACTACTTGTTCAACAAAACAACAAAAATCAGCAAACTGTTTTTCATACATAATATAATTTGACAGGTTGGCCGACTTTGAGACTCAGAATTCCCCACAGAAGCAGAGAGTTTATTAATATTCAGGTTGTTGCGAGTCGGCTGGGTGGGAGCTGCTTTTAAAAATGTAATTTGTTTTTCATGACTTGCTAAATTCTACGATGGCTAAGAAACTTTTTTGCTGATTTTTCAGAGTTTTACGTCGACCAAACTGGGAGAAGCTATATGAGACATGCAATAATAAAAAGTGAGTTGACTTTTTTTGTTAAATAAAAGCATGTCAATAAACTCAAAACGTCTGGCCCCTTATTGTGATTGTCATTTCCAGTGTGGCCCTTAGGGAAATTGAGTTTGACCCCCCTGCTTTGGGGGGTCAGCAGGTGCCAAATGATGTTCCTCAGGACTGGTCTCTTTGGTTCTACGCAGGATCAAAGAGAGACATAAACGATGAAAAGATGCTGATTCTCTGCAGAAACAAAGGCTGGACAACCTCAAAGGATCTAATGACTCCTGACTTTATTTCCCTCTCACGGGTCTGAACACACCCCTCACTCGTCTCTTAGCTTCAGTCTCTCCGACCACAGATGAGACTTTGATGATAACGCCGAATGCTAATGACGACCATTTCACCACCTCATCACTAGCCAGTAGTCATTTCCCACCCTGTAGCAGTGGAGCTTTGTCTGCAGTGGGTGTGGGCACACGACAGAGAAACTGCAGAGTGATTAAGAATGCACTGAGCGCTGATGGACGTGCTGTAGTGTAGATAGAAGAACAGCTGCCACCCTATAAATATAAAAGAAGAAGACATAGGGGAGCTGCTACTGCGATACTGTCAAAAATTAGCTTTTTGTTTTTTGATTGTTGTAGTACGGCAGATGTAAAGAGAGAATTATTGTTGTGGGTTGTGATGGGGCGGGGGGTCGAACCAGATGCCCGAACCACCTCAACTGGCTCCTTTCAACGTGAAGGAGCAGCAGCTCTACTCCGAGCTCCTCTCAGAGGACTGAGCTTCTCACCCGATCTCTAAGGGGACGCCAGCCACCCTCCTCCCGAGGAAACCCATTTCGGCCTCTTGTACCCTGGATCTGGTTCTTTGGGTCCTGCCCCGGCCTTCATGACCATCGGCGAGGGTAGGAACGAACACTGACCAGTAGATGGAGAGCTTTGCCTTCTGGCTCAGCTCTCTTTTCGTCACCACGGTGCGATGAATTGATGTAATAGCCGTTCCCTTATTTCCAGACTTTGTGCTAAGTTACACTTTTAATTTCATTCACCAGGCAGATATGAGGCAGGTCTTCTCATCCCAAAATGTCAAACCATTCCTTTAAGATCAATCAGTGATTTCACAGAGACTGCAACACATTGTAAAAAATAAACAGTCAACTTTTCCAAAGCAAGAGTCCAAAGAGTCGGCTGATTGCAAAAGCAAAGATGCAGATGTGAACGACCGTGTTTTGTTAGCTGCGTACCGATTTCTGCACTCTTGGGGATGAAATCTTTAACCGTGTGGAAGAAGAGGGCAACGGGGAGAAGTGCCATTTTATTTGTGAAAGAACTATCGGTCTATTGTCAAGTCAGTGGCAGAACCATATTAGAGAGGGGGCTGTTGCAGAGGGGAGTCACTTAAGTGGAAAAACTGGTTTAGCGAGCAATTAGCTTCATCAGTACGGCTGCGTAGCTGATTATTGTTGTTGATGGGGAGCCAGCTTTGTTGTCTCACTCCATGTTTTTCCTCTTTCTCTTTCTCTCTCTTGAACCTTAACCCTTCATTCACCCACTAGAGTAGAAGCTACAGTCTCTCCTGAGTCGTGCTTGACTCAAGAAATCAGTATCTTGTTAATAAATCTACTTTCTTTTATTTATTTATCGGTTCATTGATTCCTTGAGATCAGATTGTGAGACACAATATCAACTCAAGGTCCACTTACCACTATAAATAAAACTGATACAGTGTCTGAATGAGCTGATGAAGACCGGGAGATGTAGTTGAAAGCCAGGGAAAGCGGCAAAAAGTGAACTTTTAGTTGAGATTTATTTGTCACAGATTAAAGCTATAATGCGAAGTTTCTGTCGCTCTCATGAGGAATTCTTTTTTTTTTTTAAGATTATTTTTTGGGGATTTTACCTTTATTGCACAGAGACAGTGAATAGGCATGAAAGGGGGAGAGAGATGGGGGAGGACATGCAGCAAATAGCAGCAGGCCGGATTCGAACCCGCGCCGCTGGAGCAGGAGTGGAGGAGCAGAGTGTGGCAATAAAGGAACATTTTCTTCACTTTTTATTTGCTTGTATTAATAAAATATGTATTAATAATACACAATAATGTACTGAAACAATTCAAAATATGCTAGTGCACTCTCTTTTATTAATTTGAATTTGAAAAACATAAGTGGCTGGTAAAATTGGGCGTCTACCATCCACTGTGGCTGGGGGGCAAAATGTTAATTTCCCACCCTGATAACAAACATGAGGAGATCATTATCTTCACTTTCTGCACGCGAAAGTCACCGGACGACACAATCATGTGAACATGGTCATACTGAGAAGCAGGGGTGGGGGGGGGAGTCGATACAGCATCGTATCCCCACAAGGAAACTTATCAACATGTTTCATCTAAAAAGAAACATTTCTTCATATCACTTAAATTTATTGCTGCAAAATGGGACGAACTGACCCACACATATATATAATATACATAATATTTAATAAAAGATCGATACTTTGAGCCTGTCCCATGGGAAAAATGTGTTTCTCATCTGTTGTTCAATCTTGTCTCTTGAGATCAATTTGAGCTTCTCATATTCATATCATTCTGTGATCATTTGTTTCTGAGTTACTTCTCCTAAAGGTCCCTTAGGAGCAGGACATAAGCTAAAAAGAGACAAGACACCAGTAAGACAAAGGAGGTTGGACTGAGAAAACCATTTGAGCAATACTTGAGAAGTGGGATAAACATAGGAGATCTCATAATTGTATATCCCTGATCTTAATTATGACTTAGTTCAAGACATAATTGACCATTGTGTCTTGTCTCTTTTTAGCTTATGTCCTGCTCCTAAGGGACCTTTAGGAGAAGTAACTCAGAAACAAATGATCACACAATGATATGAATATGAGAAGCTCAAATTGATCTCAAGAGACAAGATTGAACAACAGATGAGAAACACATTTTTCCTATGGGACAGGCTCAAAGTATCGATCTTTTATTAAATATTATGTATATTATATATATGTGTGGGTCAGTTCGTCCCATTTTGCAGCAATAAATTAAAGTGATATGAAGAAATGTTTCTTTTTAGATGAAACATGTTGATAAGTTTCAATCAAATCAGAAGTTGGAAAAAAGGTTATAAATTGCAATATATCGCATAATATTGCAATATGGTTAAAATCGCAATGATATCGTATCATGGCATAAGTACCGTGATGATATCGTATCATGGCATAAGTACCGTGATGATATCGTATCGGGAGTCTGGTGATCATACTGTAATATAACATAATACTCTTTATCCCAGCATCCTTTGCACTATGATCCACATTTAAATAATCTTTATTGCACTCATAACTATATTGTTTCTGATTAGAGTGTGTATATATTAGCGTGCATATATTAGCGTGCATATATTAGCGTGTATATATTAGTGTGTATATATTATTGGTTGTTTTGTATGTGTAAGCACATTGGAAGCAACGATGTTCCAAAGTAAAATTCCTCCTATGTGTCCTCATACCTGGCAAATAAAGCAGATTCTGACTCTGAAAACAGTATTTATTAGTAATAAAAGCCATATAGACGAGGTGTGTCCACATCCTGGTGGTGCTCTGACGTAATGCCTCCATCAGTATGATGGGTTTGAACACTACTCGGCTGAATGACCAGACGTGAGTGCTAAACACCTCCTGAGCAGCAGTGAGGTACATTAGCAGGTAATTATCATTACCTTCTTACACTCATTACCATTTAATCATTGTCTAATTGGAAATCTAATTTCTAATTTTGAGTAATAAAGACTCTGTTACCAGAATAGTTTTGGCTTCATGGATACTTTTTCTATCCTCTTGCACTATAAGTGTCTTTTTTAACCTTTGTGTTGTCTTACCGTCAAAATTAAAAATCAACACTTATTAATCGTATGTATGTAATATATTATTGCATGGTATGGCACCCCACCATGCATGGCACCCTAACACCATCTCAAAGTTTCCTATTTCTAAATGGCAAACGCACACCAGGGCAGACCGCCATCTCATTTCCACAGCCTCTGTATTATGCGTTCACTGGGAGCGAATTAAACGAAGCAGGGAGAGAGAGATAGGAGCCTAATTACTTTAATTATAATGTGTGGCTGTGATCTGCTAAACTGTAAGGTGCACCTTAATCCGTTAGCTAATTATGGGATGTAAGTGGTGGTGGTGGTGCATTTGAGATGGGGTAGAGCCGATGAGTAAAACACAAATTTTGGCATTAAACAAATGCAGGACCTGTGATCAGCTCTTTTCCAAATTAACTGCATTAGCATCAGATTTGAAATGAAGAATCCTGTGAAATTAAAATCGGGACTTGCTTGTTTCATCTGTTCTGTTCAACAGAGGAGGGCAGAAAACCAAATGGAGCGAGGCTCACTGCAGACTGGACGTGTTCTCGGCTCCGTTTTTGGGAAAGCTTTCAATGCAAATGCCTTCGATAGCTTTCTAACACTGCTGAATAAATCAAGAGGCCCAGTTTTTGGGTTTGAATGCCTCAGTTAGATACAGGCTACGTTAAATATATACTCTACTGTTCCAAATACACAGTAATGTAAAGCATGGGATAAGGGCACCAGAATATAAATAAATTAATAAATTAAATAGCACCACAAACAACATAAGAGTGCCAAATCCGTGTAAATCGTTTTTCAAAATAAAATATCAGAAAAGCAAAAAATGACTTGTTTTCTCAACACTCGTTTACAAAACAAAAATTTAAAAAAAAAAAGGATAACAAGCGTTTCATCCAACTTTGATATATTGTCAACTGATGCAAACTGCGTGAGCTGGAAGTTATCTTGAAATCCTCTCGGTTGCTGTTTCTCTGGTGACGTCTGAGGTGCAAAAGTGGACAAAAGAAATGCCTCACACCTCAAAAGATTATAAATAATAATAAAACTGCTTCTTAATTTCAAAGAAAATGTCTCTCTGTTTCTTACACGTTTAATTTTACCCACCGCAGTAGAGATCAGATGACATCAAATCATATAAACAAAGAGAGAGAGAGAGAGAGAGAGAGTCCTATTAGCTCATTTAAATTTTACTCTTAAATATTACATTTGCTCTGATGGGAAAATTATATTCCAGTTTATTTACTCAGTGCCTTGCATACAGAAAATATTTGATATTGTCTGTATGTTCTGGGAAACGGCAGGGACAAGAGTAGCAGGCGTCTTTTTAACAGCAGACATTAAACGTTACCATTAGGACTAAATAGAAGTAATCCGTTTTCAAATGCAACTTGTAATGACTTCATTTGCAGGGATGCCAGACAGAATGAGCATGTTCGTTTGATTTAACGCAGGATCCAGAATTACTGAGATGTCTGCAACTTGTTTTTGACGGCCTCAGAAATGAGTGTTTTATTCAGTAAACAGCGATGTTCACCTCTCTACTTTATGTATTTGCACTTAGGGAAGGATCGCACACATAGCAGTAACTCCAGGAGGAAGACATCAACCACACATGATAAATCCTTCTTAGGTAGCTGGGACATCCACCACGTCCAAAAAGACATCTGCACAGGCTTATTAAAAGGAAGCTTGGGCAGGAAAGCTCGGCCTCAGCGCCCGATTCTAACAAACTTAACTTAAGAAACTTAAAGTCCTTTTAACAAAACAGTGTTGCCAACAGGGACGTTGTAGAGCGTCCTCTGGTGGACAGACTATGCAACGCCATCACTAACAGTGACGTTGTAGAGCGTCCTCTGGTGGACAGACTATGCAACGCCATCACTAACAGGGACGTTGTAGAGCGTCCTCTGGTGGACAGACTATGCAACGCCATCACTAACGGGGACGTTGTAGAGCGTCCTCTGGTGGACAGACTATGCAACGCCATCACTAACAGGGACGTTGTAGAAAAAAAATACAATAATATAATAATATTGGCCGTCGATATATCAGTCGGGCTCTAGAAAAAACAAAGATGACTTATACAGATAACCTAAAAGCTTCTAAAGAGTGTGTGTGAGTGTGTGTGTGTGTGTGTGTGTGTGTGTGTGTGTTACATAACCTAAACAATAGAGACGTCTCTAATTGAACAATAAGCACCATCTGGAGCCATTAGTTTACTGTAAGTTCTGAGTGCATTTTATTGTTCTTTCTGCCACCCACACACACACCCACACCCACACACCCACACACACCCACACACCCACACACACACACACACACACACACACACACACACACACACACACACACACACACACACACACAGCAGATGCCTGGGCTTCTTTCATGTCTCTGATGGTTTGATAGTCTGCATTAAACAGGTTTATTTATCTGTGACCTAGGCAGAAAAGAAAGAAATGGGACAGCTTTGGTACAGCAGCGATGGCAGGTGTGATTATCCAGGTGAGAAGGTTGAAATAGAAAGTCACTGTACTTGATCCTGAGACCAAAGCAGAAAAATAGTCAAAGCCACAAACACATTTCAACCCTGGAGCCTTACTGCAGGCCAGATGTACTGGCTGTCTATGACTGTGTTTTAAGATTCTCCTCGAAGGAGCATCCTGCTACACCGTAAGAGGAAGACTCACCGAGCATGAGATGCATTTGCTTTTCTCTTACCAAGACTTTGGGATACGTTTGAAACTGTTAATTTCACATGCTTGAAAGAATGATAAGTTTATATCATAATATCATATACTACTTGGGAGCAGTAATGCGTATAAAACCTGACAGATTTGAATGTGTTGAGCTTAAAACACACAGTGACACAGTCACAGTGCTCCACAGCAGAAACGGTGAGGTGTCTTTTCCACTTTTACAGCTTTAAGATCTCAACGATACAGTTGGGATGCAGCCCGAGAGCTGTCAGTGGCCCTGTGTGTGTGTGTGTGTGTCTGTGTGTGTGTGTGGTTGTGTGTGTGTGTGTGTGTGTGTGTGTGGTTGTGTGTGGTTGTGTGTGGTTGTGTGTCTGTGTGTGTGTCTCTCAACGTTTGGTGCCAAAGCACTAACCCTACAATGAATGTCTGCTTTTCCTGTTTTAGTTGCTTACCTTTAACCCTATTTTAACCCTATCTTAACCCTATCTTAACGCTATCTTAACTATATCTTAACCCTATCTTAACTATATCTTAACCCTATCTTAACCCTATCTTAACCCTATCTTAACCTTATCTTAACCCTATCTTAACTATATCTTAACCTTATCTTAACCCTATCTTAACCCTATCTTAACTATATCTTAACCCTATCTTAACCCTATCTTAACCCTATCTTAACCTTATCTTAACCCTATCTTAACTATATCTTAACCTTATCTTAACCCTATCTTAACTATATCTTAACCCAATCTTAACTATATCTTAACCCTATCTTAACTATAACTTAACTATATCTTAACCCTATCTTAACCTTATCTTAACCCTATCTTAACCCTATCTTAACCATACCTTTAACCCTATCTTAACTATATCTTAACCCTATCTTAACCCTATCTTAACTATATCTTAACGCTATCTCCTATAATGGTTATATGTATAATTGTTATGTGTTTAATAAGCTGTAGTTGTAAAAGATCAACAGACTCGTTTGTAGCTGTGTGTTTCCTGAGGCTTTGAATCTGAAGGACGGCTGAGTGAATGCTGCTTTCTCAGAGGTGTTTCACCACATCACCTCCTCTCTGTGTGGTTCAATCATTGAGGAGGAAAGAGGAGAGGAGGAAAGATCATGTGTGAGAATGGAAAGAGAGGCAGGATTTATCTAACGTGCGTGCATGTGTGTGTGTGTGTGTGTGTGTGTGTGTGTGTGTGTGTGTGTGTGTGTGTGTGTGTTTCTATCACTACATTGATCTCAGAAAATGTCATCGAAAAAGTGGAGAGCCACAAGAACGCAGAGAAAGACGAAGAAGAAGAAGAAGAGGGCTTTCAGCCAGAGCTGTTCTGTCTCCGCCATCAGTGTCACCTCTACAGAAACATGTAATGTGTGAGTGTGTGAGTGTGTGTGTGTGTGTGTGTGTGTGTGTGTGTGTGTGTGTGTGTGTGTGTGTGTGAGTGTGTGTGTGTGTGTGTGTGTGTGTGTGTGTGTGTGTTTTGTGGGTAACGTACACGACTCTGAGGGGTTGAGAGGGTAGAAGATTAAAGAGCCTGGACCACCTTTTCCTGATTTATGGCATCGGGGCCACTGCTGCCCTGCATCCACATCGCATCAAAGATCTGATCCCCTGCATGCACTGAGAGTAACGTCCTGTCCTGTAACGTCTTGTCCTGTAACGTCCTGTAACGTCCTGTCCTGTAACGTCCTGTCCTGTAACGTCCTGTAACGTCCTGTCCTGTAACGTCTTGTCCTGTAACGTCCTGTAACGTCCTGTCCTGTAACGTCCTGTAACGTCCTGTCCTGTAACGTCTTGTCCTGTAACGTCCTGTAACGTCCTGTCCTGTAACGTCCTGTAACGTCCTGTAACGTCCTGTCCTGTAACGTCTTGTCCTGTAACGTCTTGTCCTGTAACGTCCTGTAACATCCTGTCCTGTAACATCCTGTCCTGTAACGTCCTGTCCTGTAACGTCCTGTCCTGTAATGTCCGGTCCTGTAACATCCTGTCCTGTAACGTCCTGTCCTGTAATGTCCGGTCCTGTAACGTCCGGTCCTGTAACGTCCGGTCCTGTAACGTCCTGTCCTGTAACGTCCTGTCTTGTAACGTCCTGTAACGTCCTGTCCTGTAACATCCTGTCCTGTAACGTCCTGTAACGTCCTGTCCTGTAACGTCCTGTCCTGTAACGTCCTGTAACGTCCTGTAACGTCCTGTAACGTCCTGTAACGTCCTGTCCTGTAACATCCTGTCCTGTAACGTCCTGTAACGTCCTGTCCTGTAACATCCTGTCCTGTAACATCCTGTAACGTCCTGTCCTGTAACGTCCTGTCCTGTAACGTCCTGTCCTGTAACGTCCTGTCCTGTAACGTCCTGTCCTGTAACGTCCTGTAACGTCCTGTAACGTCCTGTAACGTCCTGTCCTGTAACATCCTGTCCTGTAACGTCCTGTAACGTCCTGTCCTGTAACATCCTGTCCTGTAACATCCTGTAACGTCCTGTCCTGTAACGTCCTGTCCTGTAACGTCCTGTCCTGTAACGTCCTGTCCTGTAACGTCCTGTCCTGTAACGTCCTGTAACGTCCTGTCCTGTAACGTCCTGTCCTGTAACGTCCTGTCCTGTAACGTCCGGTTTAGGTTCGACCTTCAGTCTTGATTAGGCTAAAGCCGGCTGAGCACCGAAATCCGTCAAAATCAGAGCTGCCTTGGGTGGGGTAAAAAGGAATGAGACTCCCGTATGCACTCTTACTTTTAATTAAAATATTTAAATATTTTATATATAAATATATACTTTATATTTTTTATTATTTTTTATTTACTTCTATCCTCATTTCTTTGGTTTTGCATTGTATGCTTTAATTCTGTTTTTCTCCCATATGCACTCCAACTTAATTAAAATATTTTTTATTTATTATTTATTTTATTTATTTTATTTATTTATATACACTTTATATTTTATATATTTTTTTTATTTACTTCTATCCTCATTTCTTTATTAATCATTCTTTGGTTTTGCATTGTATGCTTTAATTCTGTTTTCCTGTACCAAATAGTTTATGTTTACAGATTAATAGAATTAATAACAGTTCTTAAAAAATGAGCTCTGATTTGACTAATTCACTGTCTGTACAATAATCTGCAGCTTAATGTAAATATGACATGCGCACATACTGTATATGGAGCTTTACTCCTCGATGCAGCGGCCCCTTGCTGCATGTCATCCCCCCTTTCATGTCTTCAGCTGTCAGCAGAAAATGAAGCCCTAAAAATGCCCCAAAAAATGATCTTTAAATGAATAAATGCCAAGAAGCAGATGGAGGGTCTTACTGGTCTCTGTGCAATTGCGCGTTGTTGCCAAGGTGCCGTGTACCGCTGCGTATTCAGCCAGAAGATCAACAGCAGGGATTAATCTCAGGATTTGGGGCTTTCCTGCCCAGATTCTCTCCATGGTTGGGAATCTGGTATATTAAATATTGCTAAATTGTATTATGTTACGTATGCCCTTTGTTTCAGATCATGCTGTCGTGTTAGTATATTTTCACATGATCACACATCACTGTCAGAAATTTCACTTATAGTTGCTGTTAAAAAAATATTTCTGAAGCTTTAATCTCGGCTATAATCACTACAGTGTAGAGCCCAACCGATATATCAACGGGACGATATTATCGGCCGATATTAGGCATTTCCAGATATATCGGTATGTTAGCCGGTTTCTGAATGGCCATATGTGTGCAGTGCCGTGAAGCAGTTCATTATATCCGGCGACTTGTCGGCTGAAACCTGCAAAGGGGGGGTGGGTGGGGACGGGGGTCCGCTCACAGGCGCTAGGGAGAAGCGAGACGACCACCATTCAACTCGAAAATAGTCATATAACCATTCTGAAGCTGTTCAGTTAAGGTTAATTAAGCTAAAAAAAACTGCATATTTCCCCTTAAACCAGAGAAGGAATGTATAAAGTACATTTACTCAAATACTGTACTAAAGTACACATTCAAGGTACTTGCACTTTCCTTGAGTATTTCCATTTAATGGACTTTATACTAATACTCTACATCTGTCTGACAGCTTTAGTCCTCCGCTCAGTGTTTCTTGAGTGTACCTTTTAATGAACCAATGATTCACCTTAATATTCATTTTTAGGTTTAAAAATCACGGTATGTATGATTTCCAGTTACTATTTTACACCCCTACTATTTGGGTCATTGGTTGTATACACTGTCTGTGATAAAACATAGATCTAGATGGAAACATAGATGGGGGCCCCTTGAGCAAAATCTTATCAAATGGGGGTCCTTGGTCTAATATGTGTCAGTTTAGGGGTCCTTGACATGGAAAAGATTGAAAACAATTAAACTAGAAGATGTCCTATAGGCTCAACATCTGGCGCTGTAGTGCAGCAGTGGCTCCCAAATTAAAGGCGTAGAGGTCAAATTTGCTTGAATTTTAGGGGCGTTCTAGAAATCCTGGAAAGCAGAAGTCAGTGAACTGCACACAGCATGGGTGTGTTCAAAGGAGACTAAGAGGAAGAGAGTTTTGATTGATAAGGTCTTATGTGGAAAAAGACAGTTCCAAGGATTGTTCCTGACATAAACTGGGCAAATGGGATGGCATCTCAATAATGGAAATGGTCCAGATCAGCTCTTCATGGAGGTAAAATGTGATAAAATAGCTGAGTTTTTACATAATAATCTCATCTAGTGCTGCTATCTGCGTAGTAGAAGAAGAAGAGCCCAACTACAAATTGAAAAAGACAATGGCATTATCTTGATTGAAAATAATACCAAGCCTGTAAATATGCAGCACTTCTTCGCTGAGGGAGGCATTTGTTTTACACGGGACAGCGAGCTGCCTGCTCACTGCTCGCAGGCTGGCAGAAATATGGCTTTTATTCCTCCTTTTTTTCTTGTTTAACCTAACCTTTTACAAGTAAAGGACGCATGGGGGAAACACTTTAAGGCTATTTAAAGCACAGAGTTCTCGTAAGCCTTATGGTTGAGTGCCAAGGTTAACATGGAGCCATTTTCATATTATCTTGCCGTTTTATGCTGCTTCTCACTGGAGATAATCTGAAACATTTTGCCAACATGAGCTGCAGTTTTAGTAGTCACAGAATAAAAACAGAAATATAAACAGGGTGCAGAGGTAAGATCAGTATAACACTTAACTAGGAATTGTCTTTTTAATGGTTATAGCCTGGTTCGATTCTCTTTGACAAATGAATGAAGCAGCCAGTCAAACAACTGCATGCCGGCTGATATTGATGCTGCAGGTCCTCATAGATCACGCTGACATTTCATCATTGAGATCATGGCTGTGGCATAATGACTCCACACTGAGCAGTGTTAAAGGTGAAACTTGGTGGGCAGAGAGAACAGGCAGCTCACCGTATACATAGTGATGAAATGGAGGCCATGAAAGCCTTTTGTAAGATTTAAAACCTTTAACAGAGACACATTGTCCAGCTGAGCGGTGTTGACAGCTGGTCTGCTGTTTGGCAGTAGATCTAGTTTGTAAATGCCAAGATTTACAGCTGAAATATTTATTCTGAGCAGCCGGGTACAGTGTGTGAGTTTAAGCTCAAATACTTTGTGACCAGGGTGTCCAGGCCGTTCAATCGGCACTGAAGCCGATCGGGACTGGAATATATCAACAGCTGTCTGATGGATTACATTATATGTCATTTAACTTTTATCCTAAGCAACTTACAATTGAGATATATATATACACACACATACTGTATATATACACAGTACATATATATATACAGTGGTGCTCAAAAGTTTACATACACATGCTTAAGTTGACTAAAAAGAGGAATAAAAAAATCATGTTTTGGAAATTTATTTTAATACCTAAATTAAAAAATGAGGTAAAATCCAACCTTTAAGGACACCAATTTTCTTTGTGAATGAATAACGTATTGTAAATAAATAAATGTTCTTATTTAAAATACAGGGTCATAAGTATACATACCCTATGTTAAATTCCATAGAGGCAGGCAGATTTTATTATTAAAGGCCAGTTATTTCCTGGATTCAGGATATTATGCATCCTGATAAAGTTCCCTTGGCCTTTAGAATTAAAATAGCCCCACATCATCACATACTCTTCACCATGCTTAGAGATAGGCATGGGATACTTTCTATAAAATCATCTCTCAATGCAAATCAAACCAGGTATTAGTCTAACTGAAATAAAACCATGCCTATCTCTAAGCATGGTGAAGAGTATGTGATGATGTGGGGCTATTTTAATTCTAAAGGCCAAGGGAACTTTATCAGGATGCATAATATCCTGAATCCAGGAAATAACTGGCCTTAATAATAAAATCTGCCTGCCTCTATGGGAATTTAACATAGTATGTATACTTATGACCTGTATTTTAAATAATAACATTTATTTATTTACACGTTATTCATTCACAAAATAAAATTTACCTCATTTTAATTTAGGTATTAAAATAAATTTCCAAAACATGATTTTTATTCCTCTTTTAGTCAACTTAAGCATGTATGTAAACTTTACTGTATATATATATATATATATATATATATATATACACACACACACATACTGTATATATACACACACATACTGTATATATACACATACTGTATATATACACACACATACTGTATATATACACAGTACATATATATATATACACACACACATACTTTATATATATATACACAGTACATATATATATATACTGCATATATACATAGTATAAATGTGTATATATATATATTAATTTTTTTGAATATATATTTTCAAAGAAAAAAAAAGAATAAAATTTAAAAAATCTCGTTTTTTTTCTTGTTTTTTCCGTCCATGTCAAAGTTAAGATCTCGCAAATAAAACTCGAGATCTTGCAAAACAAAGTCACGATTACGCAAAAGTGTTAGTCCCCAGTACATTTCCCCTCCATGTTACGTCCGGGGCTCCGTAACAATCTGAGCCAGTCAGGAGCGGAAAAAATAACAAATAAAATCACTTTTAGGGGTCAAAACATTGAAGCTGCACAATTGTCCCATTAGGTTACATTGCAGTCTCTTTCAATACTGGACTCATTTCAAAAATTTTAAAATTTTAAAAAACCTTAAAACTTAAAATGACCCTTTAAGAGTGCACGGAGTATTTCAGCGACATTGTTTAAGGTGCTCAAGCACGAGAGCCAAAACTTTAAATTCTCACACCAATCTGAAGCTTTAAAATGTCAAGCCTTTAAAAGGCTCTTTCTCAAATTGAGAAACATCCTGTTTCATAAAACACACACACACACACACACACACACACACACACACACACACACACACACACACACACACTATAGCGCCTCATTACCCTGAAGTGTTTCAGATAACACCAACTGAGAAAAACTCAAAAGTAATTTCTTCTCTCCCTGCTCTCCCACCCCCCTCTCATTCCTTCCCACCATTCCTCCTGTCTCAGCAGATATCGGAACAGTGCGGGGATAAGACTGCTTTCTTGCCGTTTGAAGAGAAAATGCGACGCTCTCGGGAGGTCCACGTTGCAGCCGACGGGGTAGCAACGGGGACGGGGGAGGACAAGGAGGGAAAAGGGAAAAGGGAAAGAGCCCGTGGAGAGCTGTGCTGACACATCTGACTTTCTTTCTAGCTCAGTTTCTCAATCTTTTCTGTATCCGATTTCCCTCACACAGGCCTACCCACGCACACACCCATGCACAGTTAGCCTGTAATCTCCTTGGTCTGTGAGTCGGCCTTTTATGTTTCCCCCACAGGCTTCCCAGCATGCTGCAGTGGGCCGTGTGCTGCTTTAGTGAAGATTGGAAGAATTAGAAACGGTCTCTATCAATCTGTTCATTTTGTTTTATCTCGGCTGCAGGTGAACTTCATACTAATGAATTCCGCCTCACATGAATGCTAAAATGATCAGCTATCAGTGTGGTTAATACAGCCACATGTTTCTTTATCCACATGAGGGTGGCGGGTAAGTTGTAAACACAACATTGACTAATTATACAGGTGGCAGACGTGAAAGCATATATTTGGCTATTTACATATCCGGCAGACACAGAGCAACATTGGGTTGTATTTGGTGAGGTATTTGAGGCAACCGGACGGAGGTAAGTGTAATATGTACCTTCCTTTTTGCTCTGTTTTGACTTCAACTACTGGGAAACATGGCTCTTTAGCTACTGAATGCTCCATCAAGTTCAACAGCTAGGTGCTAACTTTATGAAGTATTCTGTCTGGTCATGAAAACAACTGTCTGCTGCGTCCAGAAACATGTTGAAAGCAAAGTCTGCAGGCCAGAAAACAGAAACAATGAGCAGAAAGACACTACAGTACACAGTACACAGTACACTACAGTAACGCTCCGTAGGGATGTGGGGAACTGCAGAGTTTGTGTTCATTTTCTAATTTCATCATTACAAGCAACATATCGGTCAGAGCCCAACAGATAAAGGATTTTTTTTAAATCTGATTTGGCCGATATGTACAGTGGCTTGCATAAGTTTACACACCCAGGCTGAAGTTGATTAAAAAGAGGAATAAAAAAAACTTCTTTTGGAATTTAATCTTAATGCCTTAATTTAAAAAAATTTGGAAAATCCACCTTTTAAGGACACCGATTCTCTTTGTGAATGAATAATGTATTGAAATTAAATGCATGTTCTTCCTTAAAATACAGGGGGCATAAGTAAACACCCCCCTATGTTAAAATACAAGGGGCATAAGTATACACCCCCCTATGTTAAAATACAGGGGGCATAAGTAAACACCCCCCTATGTTAAAATACAAGGGGCATAAGTATACACCCCCCTATGTTAAAATACAGGGGGCATAAGTATACACCCCCCTATGTTAAAATACAAGGGGCATAAGTATACACCCCCCTATGTTAAAATACAGGGGCATAAGTATACACCCCCTATGTTAAAATACAGGGGGATAAGTATACACCCCTATGTTAAAATACAGGGGCATAAGTATACACCCCCTATGTTAAAATACAGGGGCATAAGTATACACCCCCTATGTTAAAATACAGGGGCATAAGTATACACCCCCTATGTTAAAATACAAGGGGCATAAGTATACACCCCCCTATGTTAAAATACAGGGGCATAAGTATACACCCCTATGTTAAAATACAGGGGCATAAGTATACACCCCTATGTTAAAATACAGGGGCATAAGTATACACCCCTATGTTAAAATACAGGGGCATAAGTATACACCCCCTATGTTAAAATACATGGGGCATAAGTATACACCCCTATGTTAAAATACAGGAGGCATAAGTATACACCCCCCTATGTTAAAATACAGGGGCATAAGTATACACCCCCCTATGTTAAAATACAGGGGGCATAAGTATACACCCCCCTATGTTAAAATACAGGGGCATAAGTATACACCCCTATGTTAAAATACAGGGGCATAAGTATACACCCCCTATGTTAAAATACAGGGACATAAGTATACACCCCCTATGTTAAATTCCCATAGAGGCAGGAACATTTTTATTATTAAAGGCCAGTTATAACATGGATCAGGATACTATGCATCCTCATAAAGTTCCCTTGGCCTTTGGAATTAAACTACCCCCCCCCACATCACCGTACATAGAGATTGGCATGGGGAACTCTACATAAGATCATATCTCATTGCAAATCAAACCAGCTATTAAGCTAACTGAAATAAAACCATGCCAATAAGCTATTTCACCTCAATTCATCCCTGATAAAAAGGTGTTCTATGCAACAGCTCCAAAAGGTAGACGCACAAAGTTAGTGAGTTTGGGGAAGAGGGTTGAGCAACTATCAGCCAAAGAGCCAGACGGAGACCAAAACCAGGACAAGGAGAGTGAATGCTGGACAGAGACGTGCCTCCAAGTGAATGCTAATGTTGACTGTGTCTGCTGAATGTTTAAACAGGCAACTGTTTGCTCCCACCTCAGCCATTAGACATTTATACGCCAATAAAATGTCAAGGATGTGAACTTCACGTGCACTAAGAAAATCAATTATTGCAGCTCTGAAGAAAAGACACGGGACGGACTGACAGGCCATCAGCTCCATCATATCAACAAGCTGACCTTGCTCTGCACCAGCAGTCTGTTCCTTGAATCCCAGGGGCGTCTAATTAGCCTGCCTGAACAAAATAATAGAAAATATAGCTCAGGGCGCCCTGGTAGCTCAGTTGGTAGAGCGGGCGCCCATATATAGAGGTTTACTTCTCGATGCAGCGGGCCCGGGTTTGACCACGACCTGCGGCCCTTTGCTGGATGTCATTCCCCCCCCTCTCTCCTCTTTAGCTGTCCTGTCATTAAAGGCCTAAAATGCCCAAAAAATCATCTTAAAAAAGAGAGAAAATATAGCTTAAAGCAAATGTTATTTGCCTTCTTTATACAGATCTGCTGCTACTCTCAGTTCTTTTAAATGAAGGCTGAAGACGTTTCTTTTTGATGTTGCCTTTCTTTAAATGACTGTTCATTTCTTTAATGTTTAATTTCTTATGCTGCACTTTAACTTTTTATCTTGTGTTTTATGTATCTTAATGTTTTTATTTTTAACTGTTTTTTAACTGATTTTGTGTAAAGCACTTTTAATCGCCCTGTTGCTGAAATGTGCTCTACAGATAAAGCTGCCTTGCCTTCTTATTCTGTTGTAGTCAAAGATATCAGTGAGAGATCACTCAGACCACACAGCTCCCTGCAGCGTATAAAATCCCAGTTTAATAAGCTGCACAGAGAGTAAAAGATCTGCAGCCTTCATTTATTCATCTATTAAGACAGATTGATTGATTGATTGATTGTGTGCATGTGTGTTTTCCTCCGCTAATTGCAGCGTTGTGGCTCCATGCGTTCAGTCAGACTGAGAACATTTGACTCTGATCAGTTGGGACTAAAGACAACACAACGCAAGAAAAAACACAGTTAGTTGTGTGTGTGTGTGTGTGTGTGTGTGTGTGTGTGTGTGTGTGTGTGTGTGTGTGTGTGTGTGTGTGTGTGTGTTCATGTGCAACAGTTACAGCTAATGATGTTTCCTCTGCCGTCTGTCTTTGAAGCAGACGGAGCCAGACGGAAGGTGTAATGTGAACTGAAAGTCCTGATTTTATACAGGTTATTCATTTTCTATTAGAGTTGTTGTGGGATGCAACTAACTAATTATTATTTCCATTATAGGTTATTCAGTTGATATTTTTAGTCAATCAATTGATTGCTTTGTCTATTTAAAACTGCGAAAACAGCAGATCCACAGACGCCCTAACCAGTCGATATTTGGCATTTTGGCCTTGAAATGACTTAAACCATAAATCACTGATAAAAATTATTTTAGCGCTAATGCATGCATTCTTTTCTGTGTGATCTTGTTTTTTTTTACTGAGATTTAAATACAATTATGTAGGGAAAAAGCTGGGCACTGTAGTTTTAAGCAATGATTACTCAAATTGGAGTGAATAAGTCATTTTGATAGGGACTATTTCTAGCTGCGGATTAATCACATTTGGTGCCTTGGTGAGTATTTTCAGCAGCCAGATGGCCCGACTCTAAAAAAAAAAAAAAAACATTGCCCATTTTTTATTGTAATGAAGGAGCATGACACTTAGTGTAGTCTCACATTGCCAGACCTTCCTCCACAGCACTGTAGAGGAAGGTCTGGCTAGTCCACACAACATGGGATGGGAGAAAAACGTGCTCTGGTTTTTCGGCCAGGTAACCAGAGTCCTCCGATTGGACAGATAGTCTAGCTAGCTGTCTGGATTTACCCTGCAGAGATCTGAGGACCAGGTAACCATAGTCCTCAGATTGGACAGATAGTCTAGCTAGCTGTCTGGATTTACCCTGCAGAGACCTGAGGACCAGGTAACCATAGTCCTCAGATTGGACAGATAGTCTAGCTAGCTGTCTGGATTTACCCTGCAGAGATCTGAGGACCAGGTAACCAGAGTCCTCAGATTGGACAGATAGTCTAGCTAGCTGTCTGGATTTACCCTGCAGAGACCTGAGGACCAGGTAACCATAGTCCTCAGACTGGACAGATAGTCTAGCTAGCTGTCTGGATTTACCCTGCAGAGATCTGAGGACCAGGTAACCATAGTCCTCAGATTGGACAGATAGTCTAGCTAGCTGTCTGGATTTACCCTGCAGAGACCTGAGGACCAGGTAACCATAGTCCTCAGATTGGACAGATAGTCTAGCTAGCTGTCTGGATTTACCCTGCAGAGATCTGAGGACCAGGTAACCAGAGTCCTCAGATTGGACAGATAGTCTAGCTAGCTGTCTGGATTTACCCTGCAGAGATCTGAGGACCAGGTAACCATAGTCCTCAGATTGGACAGATAGTCTAGCTAGCTGTCTGGATTTACCCTGCAGAGACCTGAGGACCAGGTAACCATAGTCCTCAGACTGGACAGATAGTCTAGCTAGCTGTCTGGATTTACCCTGTAGAGATCTCAGGACCAGGTAACCATAGTCCTCAGAAATCCACCGGAGGTGAAAAGGAAAGAGAGAAAGGTGAGGTGCATCCGGCAGAACTTCGTGCAGCACCTGAAAATCCTGGAAATTAAATATCGTGGCTATAGACTACACCCAGTGGCCCCAGAGGATTTGTCAGCACAACCGGTCATTGTGTTCTTCAAATCAGCGAGTTTCAGAAGTACCAAGGTCCAGGTATAATTCACACTATTACACATGTTGCTCTTTATCGGTCCAAATTCAAAACAAATCTGTTTATTTTGGCTTTTAACACGTCGCAGTGATGTGACAGTTTCATTCTCCTGTTTCTTTGTGACCTTTTCTGATTTTACTGTTTTCTATGTTCACTCTTTCTATTGTATGATGTGTTTTTACTCTTGGTTTCTGATGTTAAGCACTTTGGATACCTGCTGGTTGCTGTTATGAATACATTTTGATTGACTGACTGATTAATTGACTGACTGATTGACTGATTTATGTGGCTCAAATATGTGTTTTTAACAGCTTTTGGACAACAAAAAACATCTGTAGCACAGAGAAACAATATCAGGCTTTTGCACCTTCGCAGACTGCAGTGGCCAAACAGTAGCTGCAACACGCTGCGTCCTTTCAAACAGCACTGCAAAGACAACAGGTGCATAATGAAAGCTGCATGACAATGAGCTCCAGAATGATGTATTGTCCATTTAGTTTTTATAGCAATACTCCAAGCTGCACTTGTTTCAGCTGGAGAAAAGAAAAGTCCTGCTACGTGATTACAGCCTTAAGGTGTAATCACAGCCAAAACACTGTATACAAACAGCAAAGAAGATGCAACATCTCAGACCACTGTGGCTAACGATACAGCTGGCTCCTAATCTCGAAGCGTGTCCCTCCTCCTCTACAGGCTGGCAGATAAAAATGCAGCGGCTCCTGGAAACAGACAACAGGTGCCGCAGCCAAAAGGAGATAAAACTGATGAGAAGGCATTATCTTTCTTCAACTGATAAGAGTGTGACTGAGCGTGACGTCTTCTTCCTCACAGTTGGTTGGACTGGGACTGAAATTGAAATGAGCTCACAGAGAAATACTGCAAATCATCAGGTGGGGGTGATGGAAACCCAGAAAAAGTGTATAACCTCGGCTCTTTGTGATTTAAAAGCAATTCAAAATTATTCTAATCTAAAGCAGCCAGTTGTCCTTGGAGAGTTTTCTTATTATTGAAAGATGGTTGCACTAATCAGAAGCTGCCTGTGCTTTGTTGACACCATGACCCCATTAAGCTACTGCTTCGAAGCTGAACGCGTGGCCTTCGCCACATTTATTAAGCACTTGCACAAAAGACCTGCAATTGCATTTTGAAGCAGTTACCATTGTCTCAGTGCTGCATTCACAGGCACGTTTCCATTGAAAATCATTATAAAAGGCACTTTCAAACCCAAATTCGTAGTATAGATGGCCGCTGAATACCCAGAACCAAAAAATAAGCATCACTACACTTAGATGATTTTTTAAATACAGACATTGAGAGCAGACATCACTTCTTGCCATGCAAACTGGCAACAGTAATATAATTAATTCAAACATTTTTAAATCTCAGTGGGACTAACTGTTAGTATAGTTGTGTAAACACTAAATAAATGAAAGACCAAAGCACAATTAAGAGATAAAAAGACATCAATTACAAATGTCACAGGGACAAGTACAGGAAGCTTGGACAGATTCAATAATATCCGGGAATTAACAGTGGCTGATGTTATAAAGTGTTCTTTCAATCCAAGGGCCAAGATCAAAGTTATCAATGCGGATATCGATGGCTTTTAGAATAAAACAGCTGAAGGTGAATGTGTCACCCGTTATGAGCTGAATGCATCACTAAAAGGGCTGCCAACACCAAGAACAATAACTACAACAATAACAATGTGAGCATCCACACTGATAATGTTCTGTCAACAGCAGCGCCAAGCACA
>JABXJD010000294.1:570000-620000 GCA_013375575.1 Percina caprodes | reverse complement strand
CTTCCCCTCCAGCAAGGGCATCTGTACATGCAATGTTAACTGGAGCCACACAAGCAGCTTTAGGAGAGGATTTTGTTTATTTAAATAGAAATGCTTGGATGAAAAATGTATGCGTGTGGCTAATACATTATAAATATTCTTTCATTTCATAGACAGTAGACTCAGGCTGCAACTGCTAGTTAGAGATCACTAGAGATTTGTTGTTGTTTGAGGTAAAAAAAAACAACAACAATGTATTTTTTCCAACTGGAAAAGAATTGATAAAGAATTGATAAAGAATTGATAAAGAATTGATAAAGAATTGATAAAGAATTGCAAAAATGCAATCCAAATCCAGGACACTTTGGCTGTAGGCTGTGTGTTGTGGATATAATCTTTTCCATTGCTTATGTGCCAGAGACAGTTAGCTTAGCTTAGCACTTAGACCAGAAACAGGGTCAAAGGTAACAAAATCCACCTGCTAGCCCCTCTAAATCACACTAGACTTAGACTAGACTTAGACTTCTCTTTATTAATCCTTTTGGGATGACTCCTGCAAGGAAATTGAAATTTCCAGCTGCAGTTTTCAGCAAAATACAGTATAGAGAGAAAGAAGACAGTAATAATAATAAAACCTTTGGTTATAAAGAAGACATTTACCATAAATTATTAGTTAAGAGAATATATAATAATTATATAATTATATCTTGTTGTTTAATTGGTTGAGTAGTAAAATGTAAAATTACGTTACGGAGGGGCTACGTGCAATCTCCACCGGTCCTGCCAGTCCAGTAGTCATTTTCCTATTCCTTTGAGCTAATCTTCATCAATATGATGTTATAATTGTGTTATATGTCAAATATTAACGCTCATATTTTAATATGGTTGTGTAGTTTTCACAGTTTTGTTAAAGGTTTAACAATGGACTCAATCAATAGAAATGTGTCAAACGGATGATCGTGTAGTGTGTGAATCATTTAAAACTACTTCAAGTTAAATTTGTATTGACATCCGACCACCGGGTCAATCAATCAAAACTTAGCACTTTGTGGCCGGGTTGGTTCAGCGGCAGAGCGGGCGCACATGTGCTGAGAGGTTTATGCCTCGACGCAGAGGTCCAGGGTTTGAATCCGACCTGTGACGGTTGCCTGCATATCTTATAGGGGTGGGGGAAAAATCAATACAGCATAGTATCGCAATATTTTCAGGGGCAATACTGTGTCAATACACAGAAGCCAAGAATGGATCTATTATTATATATTATATATTATATATGTGATGGTTAGTTTGTCCCGTTTTGCAGCTATAAAATTAAAGTGAGATGAACAAGCAGAGAAATGTGATAAAGATTGAAGATAAAACAGATGTTGGCTAAGTTTCCTTTTGGGGAAATTATAGGAAATTGTGAAAATTAGAAGTTGGAAAAAAGGTTATAAATTGCAAAATATATCGCAAAAATATCGTATCGTGGCATAAGTATCGTGATGATATCGTGATGATTCCCACCCCGAATGTCTTCCACCTCTCGCTCCCCTTTCTCACAGCTGTCCTGTCAAAAATTAAAAGGCGGAAAAGCCCAAAAAAACAATCTTAAAAAAAACACTTTCCACAGCCGTGGCCAGTAAGAGATGAGCAGCAGCAGCAGCAGCAGCAGCAGCAGCAGCAGCAGCAGCAGCAGCTTGTTCCAGCTCCACGTCAGCTGTGGTTGAGGGTGTTTTTAGATGTTTCATGACATTGGAAGTCAGGTAGTGTCTGTTGCCTCGAGCAACTAGTTATGAAGTGTGGAGAAAGTTTTAACGGCCTCGGCAGAAAGCTCAAAGGAAGATCAGGCTGCAACATTTCACTTTGTCTTAAAACTAGAGTAGCTAAAGTTTCCACAGGTGCCTGTTGAGAGTTGAAGTATATTTAGAAGTGAGTGGGTAGACTGTAATTACACACTGCATAGACAGGTGAGGGGAGGCAGAAGGGGGGCTAAACACTAAAAACTCTCACACACACACACTCACACACACCTGATTGGCAAGGCTTATTGCAAAGGTTTCCATGGTAACTAGACACAGCTGCCTCTACAAAAAGGAAGGAGGTTGAAAAAGGTGATGAGCGAGACTGAGGAGGGGGCGCAAATGAACGAACGGTAGGAAAAAAAAACAACAGAAAGAGATAAGTGGCTGAGTATATTTTTAATTCAAACCCTGTAATTTTGCCTCAGCTGGTGACGCACGTACCAGAAGCAGTGATTGAGTTAAGGAAGCGAGGTGAGCAGGCTGCCACTCAGCTGCTATCTAACTAGCTAGGGGAACACAGCTCGCAGTAGACAGACCACGACTGAGCCAATAGAAGTGATAATACGACAATTAAGGCTCCTGCTGATTGAAAATAATTTGCATTTCTGTCCATCTTGGTGCCTATAATAATGCTGCCTTTAAAAACAGTAATGACACAAGCTATAGTCAGTTAAGGAAATCCATTTCTTAACTCTTAATCCATTTTCTGAACACCAAAAACATGATGCGTTAAGTCCAGCTTTAAGTCTGTACATGCTTAATAAGCTAAATAAATACACCCAATTTGCATGAGAGTTTTGCTCCCCTCGGTATAAACCGCTCAGTGTGAAACCTCAGTCAGCGTGAGATGAGGTCCAGTCCCACTGTGAGCCGTTAATGGACACGGACACATCAAAACGCCGCTGATTATACCGACATTCGGCTAAAGCAGCCTTTGTGCTTTCAATGCACGCCACAGCAGCCTACAGGCTGAGAGAATGAGACACTATGAAAATTGTGTTGATTCTCAGTGTCCGTGGGCAGGGTTCAGTCCTTTCAGGCAGTATGCCTCCATTGTTTTCATTGTTTTCAATGTAAATACAAAGTGAGCTGTGTCCATGCCATAGCTGACAACAGCAGAGAGCTGCTTCTCATCAACGTGCTACTGTATTTGAGGTTTCTGTCTAGTCTGTTGAACATTTTTTCAACTCACTGTGTGGCCATGGCAACCATGGAAATCCTCAAGGGGGGTACTCGATTCAAGAAATTCTTCATCTATTAACAATGGTACCATTTTGTTGATTAATTGATTAGTTGATTTAAACGACAGATCTGGAAAAATAAGTTTAAATCTTCTACAGATGTGTTCATACGTTTCTCGGAAATAAGTTATTCAGCATGAAAGAAGCATGAAAATATGGAGCCGCCGAAAAAATAAAGGAATTTTTTTTTAATGAAATCACTTTTGCAAGATCTTGAAAGAAAATTTCAAAAAAAAAAAAAAAAAATTTTTACAGGTTTTTTTTTTTTACTCCATGTCAAAGTCAAGATCTCGCAAAAGAAAAGTCAAGATCTCGCAAAAGAAAAGTTAGGATCTCGCAAAACAAAGTCAAGATCTCGCAAAACAAAGTCAGGATCTCGCAAAACGAAATCAAGATCTCGCAAAACAAAGTCAAGATCTCGCAAAACAAAGTCAAGCTCTCGCAAAACAAAGTCAGGATCTCGCAAAACAAAGTCAAGATCTCGCAAAACAAAGTCAAGATCTCGCAAAACAAAGTCAGGATCTCGCAAAACAAAGTCAGGATCTCGCAAAACAAAGTCAAGATCTCGCAAAACAAAATCAAGATCTCGCAAAACAAAGTCAAGATCTCGCAAAACAAAGTCAAGATCTCGCAAAACAAAGTCAAGATCTCGCAAAACAAAGTCAGGATCTCGCAAAACAAAGTCAAGATCTCGCAAAACAAAGTCAAGATCTCGCAAAACAAAGTCAAGATCTCGCAAAACAAAGTCAAGATCTCGCAAAACAAAGTCAAGATCTCGCAAAACAAAGTCAAGATCTCGCAAAACAAAGTCAAGATCTCGCAAAACAAAGTCAGGATCTCGCAAAACAAAGTCAGGATCTCGCAAAACAAAGTCAAGATCTCGCAAAACAAAGTCAAGATCTCGCAAAACAAAGTCAAGATCAAAAATTGTTGTGCAAAAGTGATTGTTCCAGTAATTTGATTCCCCCCTCCATGTCAACTTGGGGGCTCTGTCTAATGACTAAAAATGACTAATTAAATCTTAGAGGACCTTCGTTTGTTTTGTTCACACACACACACACACACACACACACACACACACACACACAAATCTTCGTCCGCTTATCGGGTCGCGGGGGCAGCAGCTCCAGCAGGGGACCCCAAACTTCCTTTTCTCAAGCCACATCATCACATAATGAACAATGCACATGAAAAAGGAACACTATTCCTTATCTCTGATCTGAGAAATGTGCCAAAGCAACTGAGAAGAACTGTCCTGTGAGCTTTAAAACCAAATATATAGTTGATTATACAGCTCCATACAAGTATTATATGAATTTAGGCTCATAGCTTAGCTTTAATATACCCAACAGCAATAACTGCAGACCTCGTACTTATGTATGTAAGCATGCAAAGACACATATTGTTGAAATGCAACATGTTATTTAGAAATGAAAACCCATTCATAACCCATCCGGGAAATCATGGGCCCGACTCTCATCAGCAGACTGTCAAAATGCTCCCTGTTGAGACAAAATTACCCCTGGACCCGGTCACAGTGAAATCCGCAATTCCCCCACTGCTGTCTGGACCTGAGGGTCCCTTCTTGCTGCTGCCTTCCTCCGTATATATCTACACAACCAGGGCAAGTGCCAATGCTTTCCTTTGGTTCAAAGACAGAAAAATTTGCTACCAAAACGCTAATTAAATTGCTGTTTGCTACACAACATGGCATGAGAATCAGCCCTCACCGTGGCTCCGTCCGGTGCTTAGCACCGCCCATGACGATTGGGATTGGTTTAAAGAAATGCCAATAAAGTATGTTTTTCTCCAGTCCCAGAATGCTCTATGGCCTAGCCAGATCCTCCTCCGCAGCGCTGTGGAGGAAGGTCTGGCAAAGCGAGACTAACATATGCCAGACCTGTAAAATCTGAGCTTTGTGGTGCCATGGCGCCCATTATGTAAAAAGGAAGAACAAAAAAAAAAATAAATAAATAAAACGAGAGCTTTGGATCTAATGTTAATCAGTGTTAACAACGCAAAGCATATGTGAAAGCACAACATCCCACATATGGTGACAGGTGGGTGATGGATGTGCGTTTCATCGGGATTCTCTGCCTCTGTTGTTGCTGCTGCTGTAGAATCAGGTCAGATGAGTCACCAGCAGCACAGGCCCACAGCTACAATCCCTCGCTCTCTAATCCACTCTCAGCCTGATGTGATAATGTGATCTCATTCAGCTTGCTCTTCTGTTGTCGGCTAATGTCTCACAGTTTGTGTGTTAGTCTACTGCATGGCCGTTTGTTTGACTAATGCAGGTTTGCGAACGTTGTCATCATTGTGGGGTTGAAGCTGCCTGTAGTCGGTACTCGGTGCGACTAACCTTGACCATTTGTATGAATAGAGAAGAGCATTTATGTCAGTAACACAACTCTGTTATAGATAGAAAACCCTTCACTGGCTGGTCAAATTTAAATAATTCTGCTGCTTCTACATGCAGATTGTCTTATCTCAGTGTTTTTAATCTTACCATATTTATATTGCCTAGCATAGTAGTACTTAGTAAGTATTTCTAGTATTTCAAGGAACTACATCCATAACACTCATGGCTATGTTGCCTTGACAAATGAAAAATGTCCTCCAAAGATTGATGAGATCAATTGACAGAAAATAAACCAGCAACATTTGTTATGATTAGAGCCCGACCGATATATCAGCGGGCCGATATTATCGGCCGATATTAGGCATTTCCCCATATATTGGTATCGGCATTAATAATGGCCGATTTAATTAATTCATCAGAATCATTTATAATGACAAATAAATTTTGATAAATAAATATTTAAAAATAAAAACGGACACGGTCAACCATGTTATGAGTGATGGCGTTGCATAGTCTGTCCACCAGAGGACGCTCTACAACGTCCCTGTTAGTGATGGCGTTGCATAGTCTGTCCACCAGAGGACGCTCTACAACGTCCCTGTTAGTGTTGGCGTTGCATAGTCTGTCCACCAGAGGACGCTCTACAACGTCCCTGTTAGTGATGATGTTGCATAGTCTGTCCACCAGAGGACGCTCTACAACGTCCCTGTTAGTGTTGGCGTTGCATAGTCTGTCCACCAGAGGACGCTCTACAACGTCCCTGTTAGTGATGGCGTTGCATAGTCTGTCCACCAGAGGACGCTCTACAACGTCCCTGTTAGTGATGGCGTTGCATAGTCTGTCCACCAGAGGACGCTCTACAACGTCCCTGTTAGTGATGGCGTTGCATAGTCTGTCCACCAGAGGACGCTCTACAACGTCCCTGTTAGTGATGGTGTTGCATAGTCTGTCCACCAGAGGACGCTCTACAACGTCCCTGTTAGTGATGGTGTTGCATAGTCTGTCCACCAGAGGACGCTCTACAACGTCCCTGTTAGTGATGGCGTTGCATAGTCTGTCCACCAGAGGACGCTCTACAACGTCCCTGTTAGTGATGGCGTTGCATAGTCTGTCCACCAGAGGACGCTCTACAACGTCCCTGTTAGTGATGGTGTTGCATAGTCTGTCCACCAGAGGACGCTCTACAACGTCCCTGTTAGTGATGGCGTAGCATAGTCTGTCCACCAGAGGACGCTCTACAACGTCCCTGTTAGTGATGGCGTTGCATAGTCTGTCCACCAGAGGACGCTCTACAACGTCCCCGTTGCAATCTGCAATGCCAATTTCACCCAAAGTATTATTATTATTATTATTATTATTGACATTTTTTATTAATAATAGCATTGTCTGTTTGACTCTTTGTTCCTGTTAATCTATCTGTCTTTTTCTTTGTGTGTGTGTGTGTGTGTGTGTGTGTGTGTCCAGGTGGTGGATGGCTTGTTCAGTCGACCATTCCTCTCCAGCTGTCTCACTCACTGCATGGGCTAACCCTGACTGACACTGACCCTGCCCAGAGGCTAAACACAACACAGCAGTTTCAAACACATCCAGTATTGCAATTGTGTACACACACACACACACACACACACACACAGAGTTTCTGGCAACGACAGCTTGATCTAATCTGACCTCAGACTCCCATGCCTGGTTTTAGGGGTTTGTGTGTGCGGATAAACGTCCACAGCTGTTGAATGATGAGGCGTACTCCATCACCTGCTTCAGTCTCCTGTGAAATAGGATGACTGTCCCCTAAAGGACAGACAGACGCACACTATGTGTCTGGATTTTGCTGCTTAATCATGCCTCGTCGTATCTTATCTGTATACTGTCTTAATCTTTCTCTCCCTGTCCCTCTCTGTGTCCCTAATGTCTGCGTCGTGTCTTAAAAGTTGTCAATTGTCTACAGGGTGTGCTGTCTCGGTAAAATGAATGCAGTGGAACATGTAACGCTGTACTGAAAGTACTTTCCTCACACACGCTCTACCATGGAGAGTAAGACACACATACTGCAGGCTTTTTAAGCCACATTTGAAAAAATTCACACATTGTTACAATGTCAGACAATGTTAAAGGTTACCTGTCTGAACCTGATGTGCTTGTACTCATAATAAGATGATATAGCCTACATTTGTTAACTGTCCAAGATGTTGCCTTTAAACCATGCTAGTTATATTAGGCTATTTTGGACAAAAACAAGCTGCAAATTTTAAACTTGCTTAAACCAACTTGCTGCATTGGCCAAACGGATATTCCTCAATATACCTAACAGTGAGATACACAAAGCACTGTGTACAATCCTTATTAAAGCAGACAACTAGCCAGCTAACCCATTTTAATTTGTAGTTAGGGTCCAAAATGACCTGCCACTCAATAGATTACCATTGTTTTTTGTTTTTTGGCTGGTGCGTGAAGCAAATCTTCCAGCCACTTTCATATTTTACCAGCACTTGGCTAGGAGTTGGTGCTAATTTTGGAACATGTTTGTCGTCAAATTTTTATTAAAAGAATGAATAACACAGCAACAACTACTGTGTTCCTACATTTTGTCTTTGTGACAGTTTAGTTGCCTTTATCATGCTGGTACTCAGTTGTGTGAGGTGTAAAATATGACAACACATTCATTAGGTACACAAATACAGAAGTAAAATACAGAATTAAGTGGTTCAGTTTGTGATCTCTGCCATATTGTGTTACAGCCTTTTCCTTGTCCTTTGCCAGCACCAGGTCGCCTGCTGGAGCGTGACATTTTCTTTAAAAGGTGTGATCACTATCTGTCGAGTCACGCTGTAGTTCACAGCTACAGACCTAGAGGTCATTCTCTACAACTGAAGGGTTCACTGTCTCATGTGTCTTCAATTAAAATTCCTTTATCACACCCAGTGTTGGGGAGTAACAGAATATATGTACTGCCGTTATGTATTCAGAATACAAATTATGAGTAACTGTACTCCATTACAGTTACAAATTAAATAGTTGGTATTTAGAATACAGTTACATTGTTGAAAACAATGGATTACATGACAATATTTCTCTGTTGCACAAGTTTATTCACTATCTAAATAAATTAAGGCAACTCCATGCATTTCTCAGAAGCCCCAATATGAAAACGGTAGATGGAGGTAGAGATGGAGCCCGAACCAGCTCAACAGAGCCAGGGCAGGAACGTGTTTCTATCTTCAAAAAGCATTTCACATTAAAGAAAGAACAGGGAGAAGGAAATATAACCGCCAGCAACCAACCTCCTGTCAACGTCCAAATTACTCCACCTTCAACCTGAAGCATCTTAAGGAAAGTTATTTCTTTCCATTAGCCAAGGGTAGTCGTCTGCTGTAGCTTTACTGGTTACCTTGCTATTTTATAGTTGGATCAGGTAGCTACCTGCAGATTAAATAGCCCCAGAGCCGTTGAAATAGGGCTGCTATAATTAATCACAATTGTATTGAAATTGCAATATGGTCCAGTGCAAAATCCAAATCGCTGGGGGGTGCAGTATTTGTTAATGGCAAAAAGTATCGTGGTGCTGCAGAGACATCCCGGCCTACAAATCCTATCCTACAGTCTTAAGAAAAAAATCTTTAATTGGTACAGATCTTCACAAAAACCACACTAAAATCATTTTAATTTCTTTCAATGTTAATAATTTTCAAAGAAAATGAAAATAAGGTAACAAAAACGATCATTCCCTCCAATATCGTGAATCATATCGCAATATCAGTCAAAAATAATCACAATTAGATATTTTCCTCATATTGTGCAGCCTTACGTTGAAAGGGTGACTAGCCCCGTTTGACATGCTCGCTAACACTAAAATTAGCTCGTGGTAGCAAAACTGCGGTTAGATTTTTGTAGTAGGCGATGCAGTTCGGGACTACAAATACAAAAATCTGCTTGTTCATGTGCACATTCAGCCAGTTGGAGAAGAAGAAGACACCGGAATAGGCATGATTAGTACGGCCGCATTCCTACACTCATAAAATGCAATTCAATGTGGAAGTAATCCAAGTATTCAGAACACATTACTCAGATTAACGTAACATAAGGGAATACATTACAAACTAGAAAATTACGCAGTACTTTTAACAGTGTGCCTACTACTTGCTGCACATCCTAATACCAATAACACTAAAAATAATAAATGTGTTTCGTGTCTTAACCCTTTAGAAAGAGACTAATTTAAAATCTTTTTAAGACCTTTCTGTTTCCCAGAAACAGCTATGAAGTAGCTAGCGCTAAAGCAACCAGACTGTTTATACCTTGTGCTTTGATTCTGACCGGATGTAGTCTAATGGAGATGCTGGTTGCAGAGATCATCACAGGGAAGATGTGATGTATGAATGGGACGATCATTATGGAGAAAGTGTTAAGAATAGCACAGCACAGGCTCCCTCTGGGAACGGTATAACTCGCTCTCGCTGTCTTCTCCTCTCTGTTTTGCTCACGCTCACAGTCACAGCACACTGAATTCCATTAGTGGTGGCATCAGTTTCTGTAGCACTTGTAGCCTGCAGCCTCTCTGTTTTTGGTGCGTGGGCGTATGTGTGCGTCTGTGTGATCTCATCATTTGTTGTATTTTAGACGCAATGGGAATGATTGAACCGTATTTAAACAGTGCATTAAAACGTCAAGCCTGAGAGAAAACTGGCCCACTTTGCACGTGTGTGCTTGTAATCGCTGCATCCGGGCAAAGACACACAAACAAAGCACGCTCATCACTTGGCAGCACCATTAAGGCCGAGATGCTGTGCGCACGTCGGTTTAATGGGGTGATAAAAAAGACAAGGGGAGAATGTCATAGCTCACCTGCAGAGCTGTCATACCAAAAAAGTACACAGATAAAAAAGTGAAAGCTGGAGGAAAGCAGAGCTGTGCTGTTAACACAAGCCGGTTGGACATTCAAGCGGTAACGAGCTGTGAATCCACATATTACGTTGACTGAAAAGCTAGCGGTATTAACACCAAGAGGGCGCACACAGTGGCACAAGCTGGGCTCTGACTGGCAGCCCAAATCAAACTTTTTGGCAAATCCATGTTGGATTCAGACTGCTTTTATCTCTGGACAGCAAAAAGAAAGAAAAGTCCACCAAGCTCACTGTTAATGGTTTGAAATGAAACTCGGAAGAAGGGCTGGGTACCGAATTCAATACTTGTTAGGCACAAGTATCAAGTATCAAAAAATGGCATTCAATACCCAATTTCAATACCTAAGGAGTAAATCTCATCAGCGTTAGGAAGCCAATAAGCAAGCAGCATGCTTCTACCAAGCTCTAATAATGCTGCTGATTGACTCTTTAGCATTACACGTCGTAGAGACAGGCAGGAAAGAGTCTACGTTACGCGCCGAGACGCGCTCATGTGGTAGAAGCTGAAAAATGAATGAAAAGATTTGTGCCGTAATGTTGTAATTTCTTTTTGTTTTATGAAATTAGTATCAAAAAAAGTATAATTTAGGAACCGGCAAGTGAAGTTTCGGTATTAGTATTGGTACCGGTATGGAATATTTATCAATAATATCCAATTCTACAATCATATATATGAATTTATTGACATATTTATTAGAGTTGGGCCCAAATGCAGAAGAATGTATGCAGTAAAAACAAATATGATATATATTTTTTTTTTAATCAGCCATTACAAAATGCAGATACCGATAGATCAGGAGATGCCTAATATCAGCCGATAACCATAAAAAATTACTTCAATTGATGAATTGATCCAGTCGATTAATTGACTAGTCGTGCTCCAAAGGACATGCAACTACAGTAAAGCTAAATGTTGTGCTTACGCATGTCACATCGGTCTTAAGAAACCTTCAGTTAAACCCACAACAGACTGTCAATTTCAGACTTTACAGTTTTCTATAAAATTCAGATTTATTTTGCAGTTCATTTCCCATTTTGGATTATAAAAGTATAATTTTTCACCTGACAGCCAGTGCATGAAACTACATATTCTTTGCTGCGTGGTGATTAAAAATGAAAATCTACCAGCAGAAACATCAGACACAAAACTATAATCAATCATTTCTACCGGTGTCCTGCTGATACCGTATATAGCCCGCTGGTCTTGCAGCTTACTGTTCCTCTACTCTCCTCTGTCCACTCTTCTCATCGCTGAAAACACCCTGACATGTGTAATACTTTACCAAAGTACCCTATTAATTCTTTACATGCTAACTAAGCACTGATGAACTGACTTTTGCAAAGAACGAAGAGCAAAGAAGAGCTATTCCACTGTGATGGCTCATTGTAATTCAATATTAACGTTGGGTTCAGAGCTGCCGTGAGCATACTGTTTAATCAGCCCTCCCAGCAACGATTCCAGCGTGGAAAGAAAAGAATGAAAAGCTATACTCAGCTACAGCTGTGTGATGCAGATAGCTTGCTTTTTGGATTTAACATTATTGAAAATTCATTAAATTCCTTCATCGAACCAGAGAGCTGTGCGAAGGTGTTTGTCTTTCATTTCCCAGGATCTGTTTCTGGTTACAAGCAGAACACTGCTCAACTTTCACTTCTTTGTAAGATATCCTCCAAACTCAGCACAAAGTTATTGGTTTCATTTAAGTTATCAATCTATATGAACTATGGAGTTGGGACAAGTACAATAAGTGAGTTTTGGACTAACTTTTTGGAAACAAAATCCTATTATATTGGAGGGTATAATAACATCCTCTGTATGTATGTATGTATGTATGTATGTACAATATGTATGTATGTATGTACAATATGTATGTGTGTGTGTGTATGCATGTATGTATGTATGTATGTATGTATGTATGTATGTATGTATGTACAATATGTATGTATGTATGTACAATATGTATGTGTATGTATGTACAGTATGTATGTATGTATGTACAGTATGTATGTATGTATGCATGTACAGTATGTATGTACAGTATGTATGTATGTATGTATTATGTACAGTATGTATGTATGCATGTACAGTATGTATGTACAGTATGTATGTATGTATGTATTATGTACAGTATGTATGCATGCATGTACAGTATGTATGTATGTACTGTTTGTATGTATGTATGTATGTATGTATGTACTGTTTGTATGTATGTACGTATATACATTAAATTTTTTTCAATTCATTTGTGAGAATAAAGAACTAGAAACAAAACAAAACCTACGACAAAACAGCCAGTTATGAAACTCACCTAGTGACTCAGTTATTGGTCAGAATCAACAGCTCAAATTCTACCAGTTGCAATCGATTCCTAGCGTCTTTATCATCCCAGCTAGGCGTGGCTGTGGTTCAGTGGTAGAGTGGTAGAGCCTGCCAATCGCAAGGTAGGTGGTTCAATCCCTGGACCTGCAGTCCCATGTCAAAGTGTCCTTAGGCAAGACGCTGAACCCAGAGTTGCTCCCGATGCTGCGCCATCAGAGTGTAGATGTGTGTGAGTGTGTATCTGATGAGCAGGTGGCACCTTGAATGGCAGCATACACGTGTGAATGGTTCCTGTATTATGTAAAAGCGCTTTGAGCAGTCGTTGAGACTAGCGCCCTCCCACTAGCGCTATATAAGAACAGTCCACTTACAGCTAGCAGCACTGCTATCCAGTCAGCGTGAGTCTTTGCTTCTTGAGTCACATTTCCTCAGAATGTCATGACATGTTCAGTAATCCTTAATGTCCTCTACACGTATGCATTATGTTGTTAAAGCAGTCCACGATGCAGAGGCAGAGAGACGAAGACAAACCGTACTTCCTCCGACACCGACTGACAGCAGGACGGATGGCACAGCTGGCTGCAGCTGCATGTATGTATGTATTGAGCTGTAGGCAGAAGTGTATGTTGTTCAAGTGTTTGGGAAACAGCAGCAAAGCGGCAGAATTTTCTACCCTGTGTGATTCGGAGGTTTTGGTTTGTCAGCACCTCTGGGCAGCGAGGTGCCCAAATCAACACTGCAATTTGCCCTCCGTCCATGACTTATACCCCTCCAGAGTCAGGAAACGGGCAGGAACCATCACTGCAGACCCATCTCACCCCGGACACAACCTGTTCCAGCTTCTCCCCTCTGGGGGGCGCTACAGAGCACTGGACCCCAAAACCAACAGACTCAGGAACAGTTTTTTCCCACAAGCCATCTCTCTGATGAACAGCTGACTTCTGACCCACAGTGTCAGGTTCAGTTCTAGTCAATAACCCAGTAACACTGTCTCTACAGCACCTGGTTACTGGTTCCACTTATTACTCCACTTATTTAGTATTAGTCATCATTCCCATTCTCATATCTCACTTATGATTTACTATTTACTCATCATTCCCATTCTCACATCTCTCTTATTTGTTATTTATTCATCATCTCATTTCCTATTTTTAGAACTGTCCATAATGTTCATACTGTTCATATAATAACATAATACTATTTATTCCAGTATCTTTGCACTATGCTCCATACTTAAATTTTTGTTCTGTTTAGAGTATGTATATATTGTGTATATATTAGTGTGTATATTTTTTGTTTTTGGTTGTTTTTGTTTTTGTATGTAAGCACAATGTGAGCGAACCATGCTCCAAAAAAAAAATTCCTGGTATGTGTCCTCATACCTGGCAATAAAGCTGATTCTGATTCTGATTTAATGTGGACAATTAGGGTGAACCCACATCTCCCTGCTTACTGAAGCTGGGATGCTCTCCTCTGTTGCAGCCCTACGATTTGATTAGGCTGATTTGACGGCGGATTTGAACATGGGATTCTGGGCTGCTCAACTATAGATTCATTGGCTAGAACCCCTTAAAGTTGGAAGCATGTTAATGAAAGGTTTTCGGCAAGGGTATTTATTTTGTGAGCCACTACGGCAACTATTGGCTTTAAAGCTATTCAAAATGATAGTTGACATTTAGGGGCTGTACACCTAGTCAAACTGGACTGCCTCGCATGCTGTGGTCTACATCTACGACGTTCTGCGTCCAGGATTCCTCCGATGCAACCAGAGACTATCTGTCCAATCTGAGTTTTCTGTTGCACGACTAAAACAACCCGTGAACGTACAAACCAGTTCCTTCCCAAGGCTATTTTGCAGCTGCACCGTGGCTCCGCCTGGTGCTTAGCCCCCAAGATGATTGTGATTGGTTTAAAGAAATGCCAATAAACCAGAGCACGTTTTCCTCCCATCCCAGAATGCTGTGTGGACTAGCCAGACCCTCCTCCGCAGCGCTGTGGAGGAAGGTCTGGCAACATGGAAGTACAGTAGAACATCTACTGTAGGGCACAAAGAGGCATAGAGAAGCAAGGTAGGCTTCTGTGGAGAATGAGCCTTATTGATTGGACATAAACCCCCACTCAGAGAACGGATTGGTTTAACCCTCGTGTTGTCTTCCCGTCAAAATTGAAAATCAACACTTTTGTTGATTCTTTTTATTGATATTTTTAACTTTTTCTTACGTTTTTGTCCCTTTTTCAACACTTTTGATGCTTTTTTTCAATGTTTGTCACCTTTTTTTTTTACGTTTTCAACACTACGTAACACTAACTTATTAACTTTACCTCATTTATAGGAAATTATACCTAATGTTTGAGTTAGAAAAGCAGAAATTAGGAATTATTGAGACTAAAATTAAAGGAATGGATGTTGATGATAATCACAGACTGGAATATGTCAACTTTTACTCTCAATACTATTTCAAAAACACTTCAATTTGGTTTCAAATGCTATAAAATTGAATAAGACGCCCCAAAATTAATGAAAGTAGAGATTTGTACTTGGCAAAGAGCGTTGTGTGGAATCAATCATGTTATTTTGGGGAATTAAAAAGAACTTAATTAATATAGGAAAACGGGTCAATTTGACACTTGAGGTCAACATGAAGACAACATGAGGGCAACATGAGGGCACATGAGGACAACATGAGGACAACATAAGGGCGACATGAGGACAACATGAGGACAACATGAAGACAACATGAGGGCAACATGAGGGCAACATGAGGACAACATGAAGACAACATGAAGACAACATGAGGACAACATGAAGACAAAATGAAGCCAACATGAGGGCAACATGAGGTCAACATGAAGACAACATGAAGACAACATGAAGACAACATGAGGACAACATGAGGACAACATGAAGACAACATGAGGGCAACATGAGGGCAACATGAGGGCAACATGAGGGCAACATGAAGACAACATGAAGACAACATGAAGACAACATGAGGGCAACATGAGGGCAACATGAAGACAACATGAAGACAACATGAAGCCAACATGAGGGCAACATGAGGGCAACATGAGGGCAACATGAGGACAACATGAGGGCAACATGAGGTCAACATGAGGACAACATGAAGACAACATGAAGACAACATGAGGACAACATGAGGACAACATGAGGACAACATGAGGGCAACATGAAGACAACATGAGGACAACATGAAGACAACATGAAGACAACATGAAGGCAACATGAGGGCAACATGAGGGCAACATGAGGGCAACATGAAGACAACATGAAGACAACATGAGGGCAACATGAGGGCAACATGAGGACAACATGAAGACAACATGAAGACAACATGAGGGCAACATGAGGACAACATGAGGGCAACATGAGGACAACATGAAGACAACATGAGGACAACATGAAGACAACATGAAGACAACATGAGGGCAACATGAGGGCAACATGAGGTCAACATGAGGACAACATGAAGACAACATGAAGACAACATGAAGACAACATGAGGACAACATGAGGGCAACATGAGGGCAACATGAGGTCAACATGAAGACAACATGAGGACAACATGAGGGCAACATGAGGTCAACATGAAGACAACATGAGGACAACATGAGGGCAACATGAAGACAACATGAGGACAACATGAGGGCAACATGAGGGCAACATGAAGACAACATGAGGGCAACATGAGGTCAACATGAAGACAACATGAGGGCAACATGAGGTCAACATGAGGACAACATGAAGACAACATGAAGACAACATGAAGACAACATGAGGGCAACATGAGGGCAACATGAGGGCAACATGAGGGCAACATGAGGACAACATGAGGACAACATGAAGACAACATGAGGACAACATGAGGGCAACATGAAGACAACATGAGGGCAACATGAGGGCAACATGAGGACAACATGAAGACAACATGAAGACAACATGAAGCCAACATGAGGGCAACATGAGGTCAACATGAGGACAACATGAGGACAACATGAAGACAACATGAAGACAACATGAAGACAACATGAAGCCAACATGAGGGCAACATGAGGGCAACATGAGGTCAACATGAGGACAACATGAGGACAACATGAAGACAACATGAAGACAACATGAGGGCAACATGAGGGCAACATGAGGTCAACATGAGGGCAATAGATATTTACGGTAATACCCCAATGAGTTATAACACACCCTTCAGGGACAAGGATTTTAGACATAGTACTTTTGGGGGGGGCAGCCTGAAATGCTGATTTTGATGAATTGATGTGGATTGAAATGGGTTTTTCTTAATCTTAAAATATATTTTGCACAGACAACTGACTTCTACAGACACACGGCTTGACTGAGGAACTGCAAAACCTGTTGTGTCTCCATGGTAACTGAATATAAAGTGGAGAGGTTAGGACTCTTCATCCCTGTTTTTCAGTTCTCGCTCACTTCCAAAGTCTCAACATTTCACAATGTCTCAGCCATAGAAAATATATCCAATTTACACTTTGTTTGTGAATATTTTTAAAAGGTCTCCAGTAGTTATTCTCCTATTGCTATTTATATTTTTCCTTTCTTGTATCCTGTCATTATTTGCTGTTATAATGGCCCAAATAATCCCCTTAGGGATCAGTTCCCTCTAATCTTAATGGAAAGACAGACAGAGGGCTGGGTGAAGTCATAGCGAGTCCCGCTGTTGTTTGGATGTCCTTTAGCTCGAGGGAAGGACAGACTGAACAGAGACATGAAGAGAGGACGTGAAGGAGAGAGGAGTAAAAAGGCTTGCCAATTCTTGGGTAAATGAAAAAAAAAAACAGAAAGAAAGAGCAAGTAAAAACTGAAATAAAAGGCAAAGTACTCAGCGTCGACCCCTCTGGTTGGTATCATCCAAACTATAGTTTCATACGGACGGGATTATACGTTAATCAGGTGTCATAAAAGTCTCACGATATGCAGACGATACGTTTCTCTACAACTTGCACGGTATGGTTGGGTAGACCAGACCCACGTGACGTGTTCGTCCAATCAGCTGCCAGTTTTCCTTTTTGGGCAACAATACAGATTAGCGCCGCCTGTTGTTATGGAGACGTATTACGTCTCGTCGCTTTGGTGCGTTCCGAGGCTCTTTTTCGTCTCGAAGACGGATCAGTCCAACTGCCTTTTCTGCCGAGGGGTCGGCCGTCTGGTTGGTGTGTCAGGGGCTTTAGACAGGCAGTGTTGTCTAAGCCCTTTTGACTGACTGACAGGCAGGAGATTGTAGGTCCAACAGTGTTCTCTAAGCTCTTTTGATTGACTGACAAGCAGGAGATTGTAGGCCCAACAGTGTTCTCTAAGCCCTTTTGACTGACTGACAGGCAGGAGATTGTAGGCCCAACAGTGTTTTCTAAGCCCTTTTGACTGACTGACAGGCTGGAGATTGTAGGCCCAACAGTGTTCTCTAAGCCCTTTTGATTGACTGACTGACAGGCAGGAGATTGTAGGCCCAACAGTGTTCTCTAAGCCCTTTTGACTGACTGACAGGCAGGAGATTGTAGGCCCAACTGTGTTTTCTATGCCCTTTTTATTGACTGACAGGCTGGAGGCGAGCCAACTTTAGCACATTTCAGCAACAAGGCAATTCAAAGTGATTTACATAAATCATGGAAGATCAATTAAAATGAGATACAAAATGATAACAGGCTAAAATAGAATAAGATATGAGAATAAAAGTTTCAGTGCAGTGGAAGAAATTAAACCCAACCCTAATGCCCAGTGCATTGTACAGGTCTTAACAGGTTGCTCTGTTTGACCACAGCTGCTTGTGAATTGGTGAAGCATCATCATGCTGCCAGTGTTGATGTTCCCTCTCTGTTTGGGTCAGGTTTATCTTGTTTTTTTATTAGATTACTTATTCTCAAGTTTTCAGACCAGGTCACTTTCAGATTTCCTTTTTGAAAATGAATTCATGCATGTTGGGTTTGTTTTGGCTAGAATTGAACAGTGAAGGTAAAAAATGATACATCCCATCACATGGCTTAAAAACATGCTATCGGCATTTCTTTAAACCAATCTCAATCGTCTTGGTGGCGCTAAGCACCGGACGGAGCCATGGTGCCGCTGCAAAATAACCTCGGAAGAAACTGGTTTTAGTGGAACGTGTACGTTCAAATGTTGTTTTAGTTGTGCAACAGAAAACTCTGATTGGACAGATAGTCTAGCTAGCTGTCTGGATTTACCCTGCAGAGATCTGAGGACCAGGTAACCATAGTCCTCAGATTGGACAGATAGTCTAGCTAGCTGTCTGGATTTACCCTGCAGAGATCTGAGGACCAGGTAACCATAGTCCTCAGATTGGACAGATAGTCTAGCTAGCTGTCTGGATTTACCCTGCAGAGATCTGAGGACCAGGTAACCATAGTCCTCAGATTGGACAGATAGTCTAGCTAGCTGTCTGGATTTACCCTGCAGAGATCTGAGGACCAGGTAACCATAGTCCTCAGATTGGACAGATAGTCTAGCTAGCTGTCTGGATTTACCCTGCAGAGATCTGAGGACCAGGTAACCATAGTCCTCAGATTGGACAGATAGTCTAGCTAGCTGTCTGGATTTACCCTGCAGAGATCGGAGGACCAGGTAACCAGAGTCCTCAGATTGGACAGATAGTCTAGCTAGCGGTCTGGATTTACCCTGCAGAGATCGGAGGACCAGGTAACCATAGTCCTCAGGTTGGACAGATAGTCTAGCTAGCGGTCTGGATTTACCCTGCAGAGATCTGAGGACCAGGTAACCATAGTCCTCAGGTTGGACAGATAGTCTAGCTAGCGGTCTGGATTTACCCTGCAGAGATCTGAGGACCAGGTAACCAGAGTCCTCAGAAATCAGCCGCAGGTTGGGAATTACAACACAAAGAAAGCGGAAGGAGACGTACATCCGGCCGAAAAGAGTTCATCCGGCGTAATTTTTGGTGGCAACAGACCAATCCCGGAAGTGGAACGACGGGAATATAGACAAAGATAAATTATTTCAAAGACTGAGTGTGAAATCAAAAACTCTGATATGCAGCCCATGAATTTCACTGATTGGAAACCATGTTTTGTTTCACAGCTGCACTGTAAGGCACATGTTTTGTCAATTGAAACTTTCTTTCATCCCTAATTCACCACATATTACTACTATCACTGTTTGGTTAATTATTGGAAGTACAGTATGGAAGGGAGTGTTAACTCAATAAATAAAACTACTATAAAAGTGCTTTAAGTGTATTGTTTTGTGGCAGCAAAAGCTACACCGGCTGTCATATACAGCATATAACTGTTACAACCCAAATAAATACATATAAAATTCATCATTTTAGAATTAAATATATTTGAAAGGTTTGAATTTAAAAAGTAGTAAACAAATTCAGTAAATGCTGCTAAAAAAAATGTATTGACAGTTTTCCACATTGCTCAGCAGATGCAATAATGCAGAAGCCAGTGCCTGTAGCTGATCCTCTGAGTCTTATAAAAACCCATCTGAATGATACTCTCGATAATGATAAAAAAGAGGGTTGACTGCTTGTGTTGGGTGCTCTCTGTCTGTCTCTCCCATCAGGAAAGATAAATAGAATCCAGTAAGTAGACAGGTCCCTGGTGGCCATGTAGTCTCACACTGCTGCCAAGAAAAGAGAAAGTCGAAGCAGAATTTAGCCTCCAAAGTCCTGATGTGCGTCTCTGACAATGTGTGCCAAAAAGCTCCCTTTTCGAGTTATATGTGTGGGCCGGTGTCAAGTTGGCAGGTCTAGACTTTGCAGTAGCTTTCACTCAAAATCGTTTTTTTGCCAGCCGTTTCGGATAGTTACCCATTTAAGATATGGATCGTTAATACCTGTAGATGCTGTAGATCTACAAATCAACCATTGTATGCAAATAAAATCACATGTATGTGTCTGTTGACTTTATAGTGGGTGAAAGCACACCCACGCAGGTTCCTTGGCAGAAATAAACCGGAATAGAGCAAGGCAGAAGTTTGACTAGTTGAATGTAAAATGAAATAAGAAACCTGGCACAGTTGTCATTAATGATGGATTGTATATGGATTTTACAGCCGACTAAATGCACCAACCCGCAAATGTATGTGGTTTCTGTCCTTTTTCCCACATTAAGGCTGTTATATACACTGTTATAACTTTGGTTTTCTTTCGTTCTCCTGATTTAGAACACGGTCTTACCTCATATGACAAAGTGAATGAGTGAGTAATATGGCTTGGAAGTGGCTTTTGAAATCTGCAAGTAAGACTACTGAATATTTTAAATGGTTTTGCATAAGAAATATGGCAGCAACATATGAGCAAATAATGAATGTATCACATTCGCATGCTTAAATGAGAGAAATGAGACATCTGAGAGGGTTCTATACCAGTTCTAGTTTTAGATTTCTTTCTCGAAATGTGGTCGTTACAGGATGGTAACTCATAGCTAATCACATAGCATCATTACACTGCTAAACACACTGTATTAACATCATTTTAGCCACAAATAATTTGCATGAATTGCTAAAAACCAGCACACATGCCGAATGCAGCAATGGTTTAACACTCTGTTGTACATTTACCGCACAAACAACTCCACACAGCTCAAAAGCTGCTGTCTTTCAATATGGCCACCAGAAGGACCGTTACATCACCTGAAACCCCCTCACTGTTAAACAATCCTGTGCAGAGCGAGGCTTGTTGCAAGTGATTTCTGGCAAAGTAATGATGTGTTACATACTGCTGGCCCATTACTAGCTCATATAAGTGAAGGAAATGTCCTGTTCTTAGCGCCAGTGATCTTTTTTTCTCTTGCTTGGCACAAGCTAAAACCTTACTGGGCAAAGACAGATTCCTCCTTCTCTGCCGGACAGCCACGAACACACAGAGCAAGGGTGTTTTACAAAGGAAGAGGGAAAGCATCCGAGGGCTTCTGTTGGAGGAAAAACTGATTAAAAAAAAAATCAGCTCCTTGTCTCTTCCTGTGTGTCTGATCCTATGTAAACGTGCCAATTCACACCGATGCCTAGTGACCAGAGGGGCTTTAAACAGGGTTATATTCAGATTGCAGCACTAGTATTTTTGATTGAATGTAGTTATCAATGAAATCTCACAGAAATGGCATTTCTTATTCAATATTAAGTTCAAGGTTTTTGATTCACAAACCAAATGATGAATTTGACAATCTGATGGATTTGATGGAAAACCAATATTAATATTTTTTGGATTAAAGCCAATAGTATTCCATATACTGTGATACAATAAATGGTATATCATGTCCTACAAATTCACAAAACATACACTACCAGTCGTCATTCATTACATCTGTGAGGCAGGATTCATTGCAGCTTTTACAGTCTGTTGATCACAATCCCACGACACCATGCTGGAATGAGTTCTCAGGTCATACATCTCATAACAGTAGTAATAAAACACACCGACGAACCTCCATCATATTGGAGGTGGAAGACACTGATCGGCTCTCGTTTCCACAATAACAGAATATTTGTCTGATAAATCAGCCGTATTGAACAGCCAATCGTGCATTGGCGTTGCTCTACATCTCGCCTAATGCTGCAACGCGGTTGGCTGCTGCGTCAGCCGACTAAGAAGACTGAAGGGACGTTCAAGGTCAAACTTTAAGAATGACTCATCAAATTATCCTCCGTACACACCACGGAAATCTATGAGCCAGTGTATGTGTGTGCATCCAAGCATGTGTGTGTGTGTGTGTGTGTGTGTGTGTGTGTGTAAGTCAACAGGCATGTCAGCAGTGTTTTATTTGTACTGGATAGTGCTCGAGGCCAACATGCACCTCTCTCTACCACTAGCCCTATCTTTCTGTGTGTGTGTGTGTGTGTGTGTGTGTGTGTGTGTGTGTGTGTGTATCTTAATGAAATCTGACAGTGAATTGTCACTATCAGCGAAGAAGCATCCTGCAGAGGTTAATAAGCTGTAGTCCTCATAGCAGCAGCAAGCCACACACACACACACACACACACACACACACACACACACACACACACACACATTTTGTGCTTTCCTTCTCCTAAATTTAGAGATTGCTAAGTTGAAATTCATGGCCCAGTACTCAGCATCTGTGAGGGCCAATCTTTCCAGTTTCGTCACCTCCAGAGAAGACCCTCAGGACGGTGACATCACTCGTCCATGCACTTCCTGTTTTCTGTGATAAATAACGCTTACAATGAGATGTCACTCAGCGTGTTTTGTCACCTCTCTCACTCAGCACCTTTTACACCACTCACTACAGTACACACAGTAATTGCTGTACAGAATGCTGTCTGAAAACAAAATCAGTCATTTTCTTTACACATGAAGTAACATTTCAACACCTGATTTATAATAACTGCTTACTATTGGTGTCTTGGGAGCATGCTTGAATTTTGATGTCTAAATAAGAGGTTATTATCAAGGTTTTAATAACCCAGGCTGCTCTTTTTACCCAGGTTTAAGGTTGGGTTGTAATACTCGCGCGAGACAATGCAAAATATTACATTTAACTTCTCTAATCATTAACGCAACGTGTCATTTATCTCCAAATCGAAACTACTCCGCCTATAACACTACAACGCTAAGAACACTCTTTCCATGATGCCGTTTTTTTTTTACCTTTGACAAAACGATCTCTCGTCTTTTCCCACTCTTTGACCACACGTTAAAGGCCATTTTAATCCCATTTTGCGGAGCCTTCGCATTGGAAACGGCAGCCGTTGTGACGTCATTTTACACCACGGCAACCATAAACCTAGCTTTAGACTAGCTATATTGTGACAACAGTAGCAGATGGAGAGGTGATAGTTTGCAGTAATATTAGCCAGGGTTTTCCCTTCCTTTATAAAGGCGTAGGCGCAGCACCCACGCCCTTTTGGCCCCCACCTAAGCCAGATGAATATAACTAAATGACTGTTCTTGGATCTAATGATTGCAAGTTTTACATTTAAGATTTTTATCTTTTATCTATTATGTGCTCCAGCTTTTCCACATTTTAGGCACAGATATGGTAACAATAATGGTCCAAAATTATATGAAATTGCTTCTTTTTTTATTTAAAAAAAAAAAAATTTACATTTTCTTAAACTCCCCCAGCCATAATGTGCACCTAAGTCTTCCACAGACCTAGGAAAACACTGTTAGCAATAGCAATACATATTATTATGACTACTTATACTAAGGGTAATAACGGTAAGAGCTGCAGCAGTAACGATTATAGAAGTAGGGCTATTTTCCACTCTGCCGTGAGTACAGTACAGTTCACAGTTTTTAAAAATTAAAAATGAGCAGTATCAGGCTTTATAATCCCTACTGAATCAGCCATACTCTATTCCCAAGTTTGGAGTCATGTTGCTCACAACCATCTGCTCTCTAACCCAGCCCAAGCCACACAGATCACTGCACTACCACCCCTGGATTATGGCATCAACACACACACATGCACTCATCTTGGCTTTAATGTTGCTGCCAAGTGATGACGGCCTATTTGTGTGTGTGTTTAAGCCTATACAGTGCCTTAGATTGAATAGCAGATTTAAAATGCTGATCAATAATGGTTTAACCAGAATATTAATAAATCGGTTCTCAGTCCTCTCATTATCTTAATTTGGATTAGTCTGTGTGTTTTGCACTACAGAATAGACAATGCAGTACTTGAGTCATACATACTTGAGTGGTATCCTCATGAATAATGTTTCACTGGATTGTTTTCAAGACGTTAAAAATCATGTTTGTAAATGTCAATACAAAAAAAGCCAATTTTTGTGTGGTGTACTACTGTATCTGTACACCCACATATTGGTACAGACGTAACCAATTCTCCAGTGTTTGCTGCAGTATCATCAACATTTGACAGAAATTCAGAAATGTTGAAGAGCAGGCAGGAGGATATTAGCTAAAAAAGTAATTTTTCAAATGTATTCAACATTTAAATTCTACTTTGAACTGTTTATACATTATGAATATGACTCGCCAACACAGTACACAAACTACAGTATTTCACTATCTCGGTCTCTTTCAATCCCTACGTCCAGAAATACATGAAATATCTCAGAGGTCTATTTCTGACTCGCTTTGACACACACACACACACACACACACACACACACACACCTTGGTAATACATTTGTTTTAAAGCATTCTCCTGAGACGATGCATAATGACATCGTGCCCACTCCCATTTCCCAGCGCTCTTACAAAAACCACAAACTTCAGTCCTGATTCAGTGTGGACAGGTTACAAAATCAGGTTTATTCCTTTAGAAAATCCCCGGCCCACTTCTCATTGCCCTGAATTATAAATTATATAAAACTTGTTGCCATAGCAGCAAAATCCCTACATGCCTTCATTTTGACGGAGGCAGTACAATACAAAGCAAAACCATCAGAGGGTATAACTTATAAAATAAGGCTTTCCAAAAATTATGACGGCAAAATCCTTGCAGAGCCTGAACTACACAAAGGGCCGGAAAGCAGCTTTGTGGGATTAAAAATTACTGCAAGAAGTCTTAAATAGCTGTGGCAGCAAACAAGTCTTGCATCACAAAACATGAAATGAAACGCCACAGGAGAATAGCAATCAATGACTGAGTTACTGACGGTGCATGAAGTCCCTGCAAAAGCGTATATGTTAGAGTCAAAGCTGAACTGACAACACTGCTGCATACTTTTGTATTGGTGCTAACTAAAGAGCACATCATCAGAAATCAGGAGATTCAAAGAGGAAGAGACCAGTCAAAATGCACCAAAATATAACAAGGAATAAGAAATTGAGTATCAAAACAAACGGGAATTGAACTTGAATAAATCATAATATGCAAAGCAAGAACACAAAAAGACACTAAGGATTAAAGTAAGCCAGTCAAAGTATGAAATGAAACATTCAGATGCCTCAATGACTCGAGTCGTCCTCAGACACAGCAAGCTGGGAATCTTTTAGCCTGTAATGTGTCAGCAGCTCAGAGAGGTTGCAAAGTTGCGATTTATTCCTGAATGCGGCTCTGGCCCAAAGGAGATCAGCGGTCAGTGTGAGCAGATGGCCTGCATGCCATCGGCCCATTCCCCTGCTTTGTTATGGCTTAATACAACAAGGCACGGAGGAACGGGGCTCAGATGTGACGCCTATGGGAGTATGTGGGAATTATGGGACTTGACAAATGAAAATACCATTCACTACTGTTTCTGTTGGTAAAACACTAGCTGGAAATACTGTTGACCTCAGCTTTTACTCGGGAATATCCTCACGCCACCATCAAAGAAATAACTGTGTGAAATATCCAATGTAATTAGGTTTAATATTGGATTGGCATTTTAAAATAAAACTGATAAGATGTGGACTTCTCAAAAGCAATTTTGTGATCACTATGCTTCAAATTCATATCTTCCCTTTGTGATGGATTATTCAAGCAATACTGCACGAGAGAGAGTTTGAATTAACGTCATTATTGGAATGACGCTTGCGCCGAGGTCCGTAAGCATCACTGAAACGCCAATAATATGACGTTAAATTAAAGGCCGATACCAATACGAATATTTGGTTATTTAAAAATCCGATGTGCTGATATATATATCTATATATAGATATATATCTATATATAGATATAGATATATATCTATATATATATATACGGGACGTTGTAGAGCATCCTCTGGTGGACAGACTATACAACGTCATCACTAACAGGGACGTTGTAGAGCGTCCTCTGGTGGACAGACTATGCAACGCCATCACTAACAGGGACGTTGTAGAGCGTCCTCTGGTGGACAGACTATGCAACGCCATCACTAACAGGGACGTTGTAGAGCGTCCTCTGGTGGACAGACTATACAACGCCATCACTAACAGGGACGTTGTAGAGCGTCCTCTGGTGGACAGACTATGCAACGCCATCACTAACAGGGACGTTGTAGAGCGTCCTCTGGTGGACAGACTATGCAACGCCATCACTAACAGGGACGTTGTAGAGCGTCCTCTGGTGGACAGACTATGCAACGCCATCACTAACAGGGACGTTGTAGAGCGTCCTCTGGTGGACAGGCTATGCAACGCCATCACTAACAGGGACGTTGTAGAGCGTCCTCTGGTGGACAGACTATGCAACGCCATCACTAACAGGGACGTTGTAGAGCGTCCTCTGGTGGACAGACTATGCAACGCCATCACTAACAGGGACGTTGTAGAGCGTCCTCTGGTGGACAGGCTATGCAACGCCATCACTAACAGGGACGTTGTAGAGCGTCCTCTGGTGGACAGACTATGCAACGCCATCACTAACAGGGACGTTGTAGAGCGTCCTCTGGTGGACAGGCTATGCAACGCCATCACTAACAGGGACGTTGTAGAGCGTCCTCTGGTGGACAGGCTATGCAACGCCATCACTAACAGGGACGTTGTAGAGCGTCCTCTGGTGGACAGACTATGCAACGCCATCACTAACAGGGACGTTGTAGAGCGTCCTCTGGTGGACAGACTATGCAACGCCATCACTAACAGGGACGTTGTAGAGCGTCCTCTGGTGGACAGACTATGCAACGCCATCACTAACAGGGACGTTGTAGAGCGTCCTCTGGTGGACAGACTATGCAACGCCATCACTAACAGGGACGTTGTAGAGCGTCCTCTGGTGGACAAAAAAATTGCAGATTTAGCTCTTGTAACGTCTGCAAAATTCACACGTAGCGGCTATTTTTAACATTAAGTCGTTCTAATCACTTTCGTTGTATTTTGGAGACTTCGTGTGTGTTGCACTGTGGTTCCTGATTTATTTTCACTAATACAAATGTCTCAAATTCCACTCTGTCAAGTTGACATGAAATCGGCAGCGTAACATCCGAAGCGATGCGCCTGCTGTGCTCACACGGCTCTGGGTGTGCTGTCATGCTGATTTGAGCATGTTCTAAGTTTCCAGTTGACCAATCAGATTGCCTGGTTGGATCTACTTGTTGTATAATAGGATTTATTTGATGTACAACAGGCAAATGTATCACATGTGACATTTCATCTCAGTGATCTGCGATGTAGTCCTTTTATTCATTTAAGAAATGACCTGAAATGTGAAAGAAATGAATCATGCATTAATAATGCATATTTACCACAGCTGGTGAGGTGCATAATTTCTCCCAATAGGGATGTTTTTTTGGTAACCTTTTAGGTGTTGTTTGGCATTGTACTCTGGCTTTTTGGTAATTTGCAGGTCAAAATACACTCATGTCTAGGTAAAAATGTGGCTAAAACTCAACTACTTTATCATGAAGGTGAAGTTATTTAAATGCTGTAGAACCAACGGTGAGACATCTTCATATTTTTCATTTTTCAAACAAATGTTATCTATTGTTAAAGCAATGCTTGTTAGGTTTCAGCTGGATTTTGCTAAATAAATTGAGTTCAGCCACCGTGACACAACTATTTTTGATTCCCTATGTGAAGTTAAAGAGGTTTTTACTATTCATTTTGCCAATCTGCCACTCTGAAACCTGACAAATTTCTGAAGTTGCGAATAACAATTTCAGGTATAGCGATCACATAATTGCTTGAGAAAAGTGTTCATTTATTTGGCTTCGTTTGTAATAACAGCACACCAATAGAAGTAAGCTTAAACATTTCTACATGATAGATAAGTTGATTTTGCCGACTATAATCTAGAGAATCAAAGCATGTGGAAATGACTGTGGAACTTAAATGAATTTAATTCACAGCAAATTGCTGGCTACTGAGTTGCATTACTTTTACACTAAAATGAACATATACATGATGTTATTGTGATTATATACAGCAAAATAATGTAATTTCACAGCTAAATACTGCTTCATTACCGTAAATGTGTGCCTGGCTGCTGTGAAGTTACGGTATATAGCTGTAGATGCATTGTATTTTACTGTGAAATCGTTCTGTAAATTACTGTGAAAGTAATGCAATTAATAGCCAGCAATTTGCTGTGAAAACATTTACAGTGTAGCTATATGGTAAAATATAACTAAAAAACACTTTTACATACAAAATAAGGAAATATAACGCACGTAATTTCCTTGGTGTGTGTGTTAAGTAGGTATACAGGATGTTTTGATGTGGAGAATCAGCTCACAAAGTGAAAAAGACTTTTATTGAAAGCCAACACTGCACTAAGGCTTGGCACACACCTTGCCCAAGGCTGCTGAATTATGACTTTTATATTTTTTTTTGCAGCCTCCACTTCCTTCACAACAAAGAAAAATACTGAGTGCACAGATCTCATGTTAGTGTCAGTAGCAAATCCTTGGAGGAAATAACCAAGTTGAGGTGTCAAAGCCTTCAGTAGCAAAGAGGAGGCCCCTCGAACAAAAAGCCAGCAGGAAATGTGCGAGGATCGTTCAACCTACCGCTTGACGATAACAACATACTGGAGCCACAGACATGCTTTGACCCTGGGCGAACGTGGTGGAGGGGTTGCTCCTCTGTGTTAGAAGTTTGAACCCTGTCATTTTGGCAAATGAGAGCTAAAAGCAGAAGTAGCAGCCTCAGGGCAAAAAACATTTGGATGCCCATGAAAGCTCACAGGTAGGCTCCAATTAATGTAGAAATATAACATCCTCGTGAGCTGGACCAAAGCAAATGAAATGTTAAAACTGAACAAACTCCTGTTAATGAGCCCATGATTTATACAGTATAGGCTACACATATTCAGAGAACCAAAATCAAAAGGCACCAAGTTGTAATTCAACACACGTACCTACATAAATTGCCATGCATTTAATAAAATATCCTAAATAAGTAAATGAGGAGTAAAAAGGGAATTGTATGATTGCATCAGGATAATAAAACGCCCAGTTATCAGCGACTCTTATTTTTAATCTGTCTCATTTCTCAAGTTCTGCTTGTCATCAAAGTTTGGAGGAAGCGCCTTATTTAGCTGTATAATTATTTAAAAAGGCACTCAGAACAACATTACCACTAAATACCAGCAGGCTGCTGCTGCAGGTGATTAATGCCTGATCTGATTAACGGAGCCGATATTGATGGATGCAGCATCCGAACAGACTGGGTTCGCATTCAGCTCCCATCTCCCAGCGTAGAGCCTGTAGGCTACCTTTCTTTTTAGTAATAACATTTTCTCCTAACTCCATTGAAGGGTTTTTACCTTAATAGGTTCCTTTGGTGTTTGACTTAAATGCGGCTGTAGTGAGCATTTGTAAAAGTTATGTTTATCTGGAAAATTAGTGTTTTTTGGGGGTTTTATGAACGCCGAAAGTAGCCTACCAAAAGATTCTTGTTATTCAGAAAGATTTTTTTGTTTTTTTAAATCTTATTATACTGTATTACTAAATCGGAACAACTCCTAACGGAGTTTGGTGCCCAGTTTCTACACAATAACAGGAGGAACAGGGTCTAACCCGGTCAGGGAGAGTGAATAAGGCCTCATTTTAACACTCCTTACCTTTGTTAGCTGTGCTATTTTCTTGCTCATCTTCAGGTGCAGGTCTTGGGTATATTCCATGGCGATGCCGGTCTGAAAGGGCATGCTGGTTGCAGAGGATGAACTGAATTTCCCCTGACCGGCAGGGCAGTAAAACTGCTGCTGCCAACCCGACCCAGTCGCCATCTTCACGATGATGCTTCAGATGCTTAAGAGAGATATGGGCTGTAATAATAATTTCAACGGTGCTAAGGAGACGACCAGCGAGCGGTTGAGAGGAAAAGGGAGGGAGAGTGTGGGGTTGTTTTCCTCGAAACAACAAAAATTAATCAAATATATGAAGCCTTTTTAGCCCACAAGCTGTTAACATTTTCTTTCATTTTGCTTGGGTCCGGAAAATAGTAGTAATGTGATTTTAAGCTCTAGAAACGTTAGCTACTACCATCGTGTCCGTTCAAAAATGTGTCCGGTTTCAGCGTTCCGAGGTGCGGGTATTGTCTGCTGTCACCTGCCGCTGATGTGAGGCTGTTTTCGGGCTTCTGACTGGCTCCCGGTCGGTCACCTTGATACCGAAATTTCTCAACGGGAGCCTTTAAGAGTGTTTCCTCCTCGGTGCATTCCGGTTACATTGACGGAGAGTGTGCAGCGATTCAAGGTACGTGTGTGAGTGTGTGTGTGTGTGTGTGTGTGTGAAAGAGTGTGTAGGACAGGCTCGGCGGTTGGTTGCTGCTCCTCTCTGTTGCCATGGATCACCTCAACAGTGTATGCTGCATTCACGTAGGATGGGAGCAGCGCTGCGTTCAGGTGCTGTCGGAAAACTGGGTTTTCCGACGTGTGAGCGCACTGTAGGCTAAACGACAGATCCAGCGAGCGTGGTGGGTGAAAGCGAGATGTCACGTTCAAGGGCTGTTAATGTTTAGCAATACTGTGATTTAATTTGAGAATCACACGTTGAAAAGAACTATACTCGTGGTCGGAGCCACTTGTTTAACCCTCATGTTGTACTCGGGTCAAATTGACCCGTTTTCCTATATCAATGTTGTTTTTAATTCCACAAAATAACATGATTGATTCCACACAACGCTCTTTGCCAAGTACAAATCTCTACTTTCATTAATTTTGGGGCGTCTTATTCAATTTTATAGCGTTCAGAAAAAGAAATTGAAGTGTTTTGAAATAGTATTGAGAGTAAAGGTTGACATATTCCAGTCTGTGATTATCATCAACATCCATTCCTTTAATTTTAATCTAAATAATTCCTAATTTCTGCTTTTCTAACTCAAATAATTAGGTAAAAAATTATTTTTTTAAACCATAAATTCCAAAAATACATGAAAATGAAGTTAATAGTGTTGAAAACGTCAAAAAAAAATGACAAACATTGGGGAAAAAACAAAGTGTTGAAAAAAGGTACAAAAAGTAAGTAAGAAAGAGTTAAAAACATCAATAAAAAGCCTCAACTAAAGTGTTGATCAATTCTGACGGGAAGACAACACGAGGGTTGAGGTGCCCACACTAGAGGACTACCTGACCTCACGTTTCTTCAAAATAAAAGATCTTATGAAAAATGAGACAAATAGAAACATACAGGCCCATTGTATATTCAGTCAATCATGTGAACTAAATTAGCTTAATTAAGCGGACTTACACCCACTAATTGGCGTTTATTAGTCAGTTCCCAATCACCTGTAGTCTCATCACACTAGCCAGCCATCATAAGTGAAATAAAATGATATATCAAAAGATTAAATAGAAATACAATACAATAAAATCAATAATCCTGGTACTGCTGGTCTCAATATGTCTATTATACATTCTTTAATGTGTTGTTGGTTTTACTTTTTGTGTTTTTTTCCCTGAATTGTTCTATTAGTGTCAATAAAACGAAGTAGCCTAAAGAAAAATAATCCAGTACAAAAGGAAAATGTTAAGGTCTCAAATTAAATTTTAGAATTAACAAAGTAATTGAGAGCATTTAAATGACTCAGCCACAGGGGCTGACTTCTCAGAGATACAATACCTACTACCCCCTTCTTCTTTTTTAGGGATATCACAGCGGTCATGTTGTATTAAACAGACTGGATAGGTGTAAATTAGTTAATTTAATAAGGTATAGTTTTATGGCTGTGATGTTGGGTTATTCCTACCATGAGTTGACAAGAAGTGGGTTTTTTTCTAATTTTGCAGGTAAATATATTGAAAATTAACTAGTTTACTGGTTAACTGGCAATATTTTAGGTGCGTATGTATTCCTGCACATCATGATTATAAAACATAATACTGGTTATATGCTTAATTGTCTATGGATGTATCATAATTGCATTAACTGTGTGTGGTCTTCATCAGTAATGACCAATATTTGCAGTTGGGAAACCTTAGCTTCACAATAAGTATATGTAAATAAATGTACTGTATGTAATGTATCTAAATCTATATTGTAATACTCCACTAATAACCCTTTGTGTTATATTGAATATTAATTAACAAAAGCATGATGCTTCATAGTCAAAATCCATTTGCGCAAAACTCAGAAATCACACATAACATGACAATCTGAGCCATGTTAATTAAGTACAATGCATCATGTTCCTTTTATTCCACGCTACATGTAGCAGTAGAAGTATTTGGTAAACATCTAGCGTTGTGTAATCAGCAGGCAGGGTCCTTTCATGTTGTAATATAAAGATGATATACGAGCGTCTAATTTGATGCGGTTCTCCCCAGCTTGCACGACATTGCAGGTTTTCATGTAGATTAAAACTTTGCCCGCCATCTGGTGTGTAAATGCGTGTTAACTCTCACCGTGCCACTTCCTGTTTAGCCCCACAGAGGTTATAAAACATGACAATAAAGTGCTACACACCTGAAACAAAAGGTGGGTTTCCTTAAATCTTCCTTAAATCTTAAGTGCGTCTCCTAAAAAGAAATCATGTGGTGTATTCCTGGTTATCAGCAGTGTTTTTTAACACGTTTGTAAAAACATAAACCTTGAAAATAAAAGAAATCTGAAGGATTTTCTCTTCTCAGTAACTTCCAGTAGGAGGTCACACGAAGTACACGGTGGAAGGTGGAACATGAATGCACCACGTTGCATTTAAGTGACATCTCTTCATCCATCAAAGCTTCACACTCAAGCAACTGGAAAAAAATGAACCGACTGAAATGACATCTGAAGGCAAAACCTTACATCATAACCCAAAGGGTGACGCAATTGGCTTGTTTTATGCTTTCTATTCATGCTTTCAGAGGTTTTTTTTAACACTGTGGGTTCACTGCTTGTCTGTTTGTCCCGGTACAGATGTGCGTTTAACCAGTGGACGTTTTCCAAGTGTTACAAATTGATAAATAGCTTGAAATTGAATGCAACGTAGAAAGAGTTCAGACATTTTATTCAGAAGGTAAATTAGCTTAACCCTCGTGTTGTCCTCGGGTCAAATTGACCCGTTTCCAAGTGTTTTATATCAGAAATATGGATTTCTTTCAATCAAATTGTCCAAAAATAACATGGATGATTCCATACAACGTTCTTCAGGTAAATTAATAATTACTTTCGCTGAATTTTTTTGGGTGTTTTATTTAATTTTAGAGCATTTGAATTCTTTTAATGGTTTCAAACCGGTATCCGGACTAAACTTTGACATCTACCCATCTGAGACCCACTCAACATCCTCTGATCTTAACTATCAGTCAAAATAATTCAGAATTTCTGCCTTTTTAACTAAAAACTTATGTATAATTTGATTTAAATGAGGTTTGTTGACCATGAATTCCAAGAATAAGTGTAAAACCTGTTATTAAACCAAAAAAAAAGGGCAGAAAGCTGGAAAAAGTGGCAAATAAATCAGAAAAAGCGACAAAACATTGGAAAAGCACAACATTTTTTTTCAATCTTGACCTGGAAGGACAAGTTCAAGGTTAATGGGAAGACAACACATGGGTTAATTAAGCGGACTTACACCCACTAATTGCCGTTTTTTAGTCAGTTCCCAATCACCTGTAGTCTCATCACACTAGCCAGCCATCATAAGTGAAATAAAATGATATATCAAAAGACTAAATACATACAATAAAATCAATAATCCTGGTACTGCTGGTCTCAATATGTCTATTATACATTGATGTGTTGTTGGTTTTACTTTTTGTGTTTTTTTCCCTGAATTGTTCTATTAGTGTCAATAAAACAAAGTAGCCTAAAGAAAAATAATCCAGTACAAAAGGAAAATGTTCAGACATATTTTATTCAGACAGTACATTTTAATTCTACAATAGCTGTGTCATCAGATAAGTGGATTGTAATGTTTGTGTGATATGCGATTTTTAGCTACATACATACATTCAACTCACGATTCGATTCACGATTTTTAAGTTCCCGATACAATATTCTCATAATTGTTGTAACAGAATGAGCTGGAAAACAAGAAAAAGTCCTTTATTTATATCAACTGTGCACAACACCACTGTGGCCTCATATCAAAAGTGCAACTGGAATTGTATTTAATCCTAAATTTAAAAAAACAAAAAACATTTTTTTAAATAAATCCCATCAAAGTTACGGATATGGAAGCAAATAAGAGATTTAAGTCTTTGAATACTTAATATTGAAATATTTCAAATCCACTTCAATTTGTTTTTCAAATGCTATAAAATTGAATAAGACGCCCCAAAATGAATGAAAGTAGAGATTTGTACTTGCCAAAGAGCGTTGTGTGGAATCAATCATGTTATTTTGGGGAATTATAAAGAACATTAATATAGGAAAACGGGACAATTTGACCCGAGGACAACATGAAGATAACATGAGGACAACATGAGGGTTAACTAATGCATTTCTATTAATTGTCTTTTATTATTAATAGTAATAATCCACATATCTTTAATACTGACAATATTGTTTGGCATTATTTCGGTAGAGTTAGGCCTAATAATAAATAAATAAAAACATTCCCGGGTTCATAACTACTCTGGTTCACTGAAGCCAACATTGGTGCATTAATCCTTGTGTGTCTTTGTATTGTTGGGTCAAATACTCGTCAAACCTTCGAGGACAGTAAAGCTTACTGGCGATGCTACACTGTTGGAGAAAGCAATGGTAAGTATTCATAGAGCGCATTTAAAATCACGTTAAACAAGACCGATTCCAGGTCTATCAATAAAGAGAATAAGCTTTGAGGTGCTGAAATGATTCATTACAGAATACAAGGTTATCACACAGGCTCAGTTGTTGGCTAATGTGCAGATACCCACGGCAGGAGCAGGAGGCATCAATAAGCTCTGATAAATCCCCGCATCTACAATCATTTACCACCAAAACCTACAAAGCCTCAGCTTATAAAACAGAATTAAACATTCAGGGACAAAGTAAAGCAACAGCTGATGACTGACAGGATGTTATCTGGCGAGCGTGACGTATATTATTGCTATATTGCTATACTATTTTAATTACATGCTATACTATTTTAATTACATATTCAATTTAATTTAACGTCACTCACTCTGCAATATTGTTCTACTGCACTTTACGCAACCTTCACTTGATGTCACTACATTTACCGGCTGCTCACTGTCTGCTGTTTGCATTTTTGTATGTTTATTTGTGTTTGTTTGTTGTTGTTTTTTGTTTTTATTGCTTTTATTGTAGAAAATGCTGCTGCTGTGACAAGTAAATTGCCCCGCTGTGGGATGAATAAAGTATTATCTAATCTAATCTAATCTATTCCTGGAAGCTGTCATCTCAGCGACTCGGGCTGGATGTTCCCGGATGTCAGTCGGTCCAGACTGAATATTGACCATATACTTGGATGGATTGCCATAACACTTGTTAAAGACATTTATTATAAAATGGACTACATGTATTATCCCTGGTGAAAGAATTGAGATCACTGTGTTAAGACCATTTTGTTGATCCCCTGACTTTTTATCTAGCGCCACACTGTAAACCTTTGATGTAGATTTACAGCTAAAATCTCACAGTATCTTTCTGTTTTAATAGTATACAGGATCAAAATGTAAGTGGCAATGCATTCTGGGAGAAAATATTACAGCACTGTCTGCAGAATGTATTTACTGTTAATCACAGTGCAGTGGAGTTTTAATACAGTATGTTACTGTAAATTAACAGTTTACTGCAAAGCTGCTGCCAGGATATTACTGTAAATTTACAGTGAACAGTTTTACAGTGCTAACTTCTGCTTGTCCCATATTACTGGGTACCTCCTCTTTATGCTTGTTCCATATTACTGGGTACCTCCTCTTCTTTATGCTTGTCCCATATTACTGGGTACCTCCTCTTTATGCTTGTCCCATATTACTGGGTACCTCCTCTTCCTATGAGCCTTGTTCCATATTACTGGGTACCTCCTCTTTATGCTTGTCCCATATTACTGGGTACCTCCTCTTCCTATGAGCCTTGTTCCATATTACTGGGTACCTCCTCTTTATGCTTGTCCCATATTACTGGGTACCTCCTCTTTATGCTTGTCCCATATTACTGGGTACCTCCTCTTCCTATGAGCCTTGTTCCATATTACTGGGTACCTCCTCTTCCTATGAGCCTTGTCCCATATTACTGGGTACCTCCTCTTCTTTATGCTTGTCCCATATTACTGGGTACCTCCTCTTCTTTCTGCTTGTCCCATATTACTGGGTACCTCCTCTTCTTTATGCTTGTTCCATATTACTGGGTACCTCCTCTTTATGCTTGTCCCATATTACTGGGTACCTCCTCTTTATGCTTGTCCCATATTACTGGGTACCTCCTCTTCTTATGAGCCTTGTCCCATATTACTGGGTACCTCCTCTTCTTATGAGCCTTGTCCCATATTACTGGGTACCTCCTCTTTCTGCTTGTCCCATATTACTGGGTACCTCCTCTTCTTATGAGCCTTGTTCCATATTACTGGGTACCTCCTCTTCTTATGAGCCTTGTCCCATATTACTGGGATCCTCCTCTTTATGCTTGTCCCATATTACTGGGTACCTCCTCTTCCTATGAGCCTTGTTCCATATTACTGGGTACCTCCTCTTTATGCTTGTCCCATATTACTGGGTACCTCCTCTTCCTATGAGCCTTGTTCCATATTACTGGGTACCTCCTCTTTATGCTTGTCCCATATTACTGGGTACCTCCTCTTCCTATGAGCCTTGTCCCATATTACTGGGTACCTCCTCTTTATGCTTGTCCCATATTACTGGGTACCTCCTCTTTATGCTTGTCCCATATTACTGGGTACCTCCTCTTTATGCTTGTCCCATATTACTGGGTACCTCCTCTTTATGCTTGTCCCATATTACTGGGTACCTCCTCTTCCTATGAGCCTTGTTCCATATTACTGGGTACCTCCTCTTCCTATGAGCCTTGTTCCATATTACTGGGTACCTCCTCTTTATGCTTGTCCCATATTACTGGGTACCTCCTCTTCCTATGAGCCTTGTCCCATATTACTGGGTACCTCCTCTTTATGCTTGTCCCATATTACTGGGTACCTCCTCTTCCTATGAGCCTTGTTCCATATTACTGGGTACCTCCTCTTTATGCTTGTCCCATATTACTGGGTACCTCCTCTTTATGCTTGTCCCATATTACTGGGTACCTCCTCTTTATGCTTGTCCCATATTACTGGGTACCTCCTCTTTATGCTTGTCCCATATTACTGGGTACCTCCTCTTTATGCTTGTCCCATATTACTGGGTACCTCCTCTTCCTATGAGCCTTGTTCCATATTACTGGGTACCTCCTCTTCTTTCTGCTTGTCCCATATTACTGGGTACCTCCTCTTTATGCTTGTCCCATATTACTGGGTACCTCCTCTTCTTATGAGCCTTGTTCCATATTACTGGGTACCTCCTCTTCTTATGAGCCTTGTTCCATATTACTGGGTACCTCCTCTTCCTATGAGCCTTGTTCCATATTACTGGGTACCTCCTCTTCTTTCTGCTTGTTCCATATTACTGGGTACCTCCTCTTCTTTCTGCTTGTCCCATATTACTGGGTACCTCCTCTTTATGCTTGTCCCATATTACTGGGTACCTCCTCTTTATGCTTGTCCCATATTACTGGGTACCTCCTCTTTATGCTTGTCCCATATTACTGGGTACCTCCTCTTCTTATGAGCCTTGTCCCATATTACTGGGTACCTCCTCTTCTTATGAGCCTTGTCCCATATTACTGGGTACCTCCTCTTTCTGCTTGTCCCATATTACTGGGTACCTCCTCTTCTTTCTGATTGTCCCATATTACTGGGTACCTCCTCTTCTTTCTGCTTGTCCCATATTACTGGGTACCTCCTCTTCTTTCTGCTTGTCCCATATTACTGGGTACCTCCTCTTCTTTCTGCTTGTCCCATATTACTGGGTACCTCCTCTTCTTTCTGCTTGTCCCATATTACTGGGTACCTTCTCTTCTTATGAGCCTTGTCCCATATTACTGTGTACCTCCTCTTCTTTATGCTTGTCCCATATTACTGGGTACCTCCTCTTCTTTCTGCTTGTCCCATATTACTGGGTACCTCCTCTTCTTTTGAGCCTGCTAATGTGCTAACACATGTTTAAAGAGCATTACTGCCTCATGGGAACGCAGTCACTTTCCCTCTTGGCAAGGAAGGGAATAATTGTGATCTTCAAAATGTCAACTTCTAGAAACCGCTCTGCAGAGCTGGAGCCAGAAGGCGATTATAGCAGGGCGACGCATAAAGAAAGTGTTAATCTTCCTCGGCACTCACTCTTAATATGAAAGAAAACAAAACATATTTCCTGAGATGTCCTAAAGATACAGCTTCCAAACATACGAGTGGGGATTTTGCTTGACCTTTGCCTTCCAAGTAAACAAATGCGAACCTGGTCTGGTTCATATATGGCTGCCAAATCTGGTCAGCTTTAGGAGTGCAGACTTTTAGGAACCTCAGCTCAGGTTGGCTGCACTCGTGCCAGCCTTTGGCCAATGTCAGCTCCTGGGAACAGGTGAGTGTTCTTGGGCCAAATCTGGTGCCTCATTAATTAAAAGATGCTGGATTTAAGCCACTATTGCACTGGTATTTTGACTACCTGTGTAATGAAGGATCACATTTAGCCACATATGTTAGTATTAGTGGACAGTATTGAGCAGGACACATATATCCAATACCTAATAGCATTTATGCACATGGTGTTTTTGTTTTTTAAAGCTATTTTTTTTAAATAAATGACACAAAGAAAAATACATATCAGTGCATACATAAATACAATGCCCATGGTATGTGGGCAATTATACTCAATGAGCTTCTGCAGTATTTGTCAGTACACTGTGGCTATTATAGCTAAAAGAACCATTGTTTAGTGAGCCCAGGGCCTCTGTAGGCCAGTTTTCTTCAGCATCATGTCTTTGTCATTGAGGTGGACTGCCAAGGGACACTTATTCCTCTCTCTTCATATCAGTAAATCAATAAAACCAAAATACACTCAGAAGTATCCTTGCGCTCTTCTGTTTTTCAACAAAAGGGGTCATCTTGCAGTGACAGGAACAGAATACTATCAGCCTTATATATATATATCCCTTCATTTATTAAATCCTGTATTTGGACACAGAATCCTACTACAGTAACTGGCCATCAACACCATCACCTGCAACAAGCTATGTACGCAGAGACATAAGTAATGAAAACATGGTTTGATTCCACATATTTTAAATATACAGTATCTCATCACACTGTACTGTTTGTATGTCCGGTGAGCTGCTGTTTGACAGTTCTTATAACACGGTGTCATTCAGGAAAGCATTTTGTTAAAATATGGTTAAAAATAGAAGAAAATTGTGAATAAATATTTATATACTGTATGATAATGTTTCGGTTTTTATTTATGCAATTTGTGAAATATTGAAGTTGTTTGAGGTAGTAGATTTAATGTTATTTAGTTTATTTTCTTTTATTATATTGGCATATTTAATCTCCTTAGGGCATATCCATTTCCCCATCACTGCTCTAATTGGTCCTGGAGAGGGGACACGCACAATATTTTATTCTGAAATATTAGACCTCATAATATTTTTGTTGGCCAACATAATTAAACAATAGCTCACAGGAGTATTAAAGTTATGTAACTTGGTACAAACAGTTGTGTCCTCATCCTGTGTGCACCCAGGATTGATGGATATTAGTATCACTGCTTTTCTTTTTGAGTTACCACCTGAACTAATTTCCATGCAAAACACACAAACATGGAGAGAGCCAGTGTTTCCCCTGAGCCACAGGTCTGCAGTCCCGTCCCGTCAAACTGAACCCTTAGCAGCTGTGTTAATCAGGGGCAACAGCTGCTGCGCTGCTGGGTTGGTGTGAAATGGAAGACTTTTCAGGGAACATTAGCAGCAGTGTCGTAGTCAAAGGGAAGAGTGGGCAGATAACCATGGCAACCTTTAATCAGTGGTGAAGGAAGTGTTCAAATACTTTAGCCAAAGAAAAGTAGCAACATCAAACAGTAGAAATACTCAGAAGTAAAAGACATGCATTCAAACTCAAGTTAAAAAAAATTAGGATCTAAATATATTCAACTTAATGTACTCATTACGCAGAATGGCCTATTTCAGAATAAGAGGGGGGGTATTAAGGGTGGGGGACATAAGGTAAAAATGGGATAGTATAACTATATGGGGTTTATTATCTCCCCTGATAAGTGAAAATTATATGCCCTCATTGGTGTTACATGGGACGTCCAGCTGGGAGGAGGCCTTGGAAAAGACCCAGGACTAGGTGGAGGGATGTCCGGCTGGAAGGAGGCCTTGGGGGAAGACCCAGGACTAGGTGGAGGGACGTCTGGCTGGGAGGAGGCCTCGGGGAAGACCCAGGACTAGGTGGAGGGACGTCCGGCTGGGAGGAGGCCTCGGGAAGACCCAGGACTAGGTGGAGGGACGTCCGGCTGGGAGGAGGCCTCGGGGAAGACCCAGGACTAGGTGGAGGGACGTCCGGCTGGGAGGAGGCCTTGGAAAAGACCCAGGACTAGGTGGAGGGACGTCCGGCTGGGAGGAGGCCTCGGGGAAGACCCAGGACTAGGTGGAGGGACGTCCAGCTGGGAGGAGGCCTCGGGGAAGACCCAGGACTAGGTGGAGGGACGTCCAGCTGGGAGGAGGCCTCGGGGAAGACCCAGGACTAGGTGGAGGGACGTCCAGCTGGGAGGAGGTCTCGGGGGAGACACCAGGACTAGGTGGAGGGACGTCCAGCTGGGAGGAGGCCTCGGGAAGACCCAGGACTAGGTGGAGGGACGTCCAGCTGGGAGGAGGCCTCGGGAAGACCCAGGACTAGGTGGAGGGACGTCCAGCTGGGAGGAGGCCTCGGGAAGACCCAGGACTAGGTGGAGGGACGTCCAGCTGGGAGGAGGCCTCGGGAAGACCCAGGACTAGGTGGAGGGACGTCCAGCTGGGAGGAGGCCTCGGGGAAGACCCAGGACTAGGTGGAGGGACGTCCAGCTGGGAGGAGGCCTCGGGGAAGACCCAGGACTAGGTGGAGGGATGTCCAGCTGGGAGGAGGCCTCGGGGAAGACCCAGGACTAGGTGGAGGGACGTCCAGCTGGGAGGAGGCCTCGGGGAAGACCCAGGACTAGGTGGAGGGACGTCCAGCTGGGAGGAGGCCTCGGGGAAGACCCAGGACTAGGTGGAGGGATTATATCTCCAACCTGGCCTGGGAACGCCTCGGGACCCCCCAGTTGGAGCTGGTTGATGTGGTGTGGGAAAGGAAAGTTTGGTGTCCCCTGCTGGAGCCCAGATAAGCGATAGATGGTTAGTCTAAATTAAAAAAAAAAAATATATATATATAAATAACATTTTTATATATAATGTATTGTCCCATTCACCCAAATTTTACATAAGGTTTTGGGTCAGTTTACAGAAAAGTGTATGGCTCGTCTCTTTGGAATATGATATAACCTTTCTTCCTCAAATGGAGCATAAAAAACAAATAAGTACCTTAAAATCCCAAACTTCCACCCGGTTTTTAAATGTAAGATGAAAGAGGGGTTAGATCCGTTTGGAGTAATATTGTGAACTGCCTCCACGTTCAGGCTGCAGGTCTGTCTGGGGCAAAAACCTGTTGGCACTTTGATCGGAGCATTGGAGTTGTAGTAGTTACGGTGTGTGACGAATGCAGGGAAGCTCATGCTGAATTCAACACAGTTGCAGCAGAGAGAGATTTATATAAAATAAAATAAAAACTTCACTCTACCTAGCCGAGAGTCATATTTGTAAGTTGTGACAGGGTTGTGGATGCTGATGCTTTATTATCTCCGTGTTGACAGGTTGTGCTATGAAAAAGGAAGCAGTTCTACTCCGAAATGAAAAAAACATCTTAACCCACTGATAGTACTGTGAAACTGTAGTTTTTACTGCAACAGTACAGAAAATTACAAGTATGTAAAACGATTTGACGTTACTTTTAGGAATGTCTTTTGCTACGGCCTATGAATATCACTGACCATACCATTTTTCTTAGGGGATTTAAGGAAGATTTGGGAGACCTTGCTGCAGCTAAAGCACCTTACCACCCTCAGAGTAGAGGTATGAAATTTAAAATTGCAATTTCTATATGTTGATTGGTGCTCCCGAGTGTCAAGCTAGATGGAGATTCACCGAGCTATTATAAGCTATATACTACCAGCTATATACCTGGGTCAATGTCAACCTCAGGCCAAGTGGAAATGAAAATACAGACAAAAAAATAAATAAAATGAAATTATGGAGTGAGATTGTCAGGAAATACACAAATAAAAATACCTGGAGAGAAAAAATAAATAAAAAAACACATTTGTAAGGTGGATAAAAAAACAACACAAGTGTATGTACACTAGACATTTCTTTTAAACTTTTGGAAAAGAGAATTTAATTCAGAAAATTGGGATTTCTTCAGATATTTACAACTAAGACATGTATTTGATACAGAAATTTCCGCAGAAGGTAATGAAATGATTGCAGCGTTGACAGGTGCAAACAAACAAACCCCCTTAAAGACTTTACAGAAGCTTTCAAAAATGAAATGGAAGAACTTCTCTTCATGTAAAATTAAAATGAGAACTAAAATTTAACATTAAACGGTCGAAGAACGCAACACTAGCTCTAAAAGATGGAGGGAATTCAGATGGAAGAATTGAATCCGCTTCGTCTTTGGACACCGTGTGGGCAGATGAACGCCAATCATTCACATACTTCCTGGTCATATATTAAAATACAAAGTATTGAATTCAAACTTTCTGGGACAGGGTTATACAGATTGAGGAGATTTTATGCTACGAGATTCCCAGTGACACACAGATTGTATACCTTGGATTGATACCCGATGCCATAACTCAAGGACATCTATTGAAAATCCTGATACTGGCTTGTAAAAGGCTATCACAAGGAGCTGGTTGAAATGTGACCCTGCAAGCCCCGGACAGTGGCTGGACATTTAGATAAATATATATTCCATGGAGAAACTGACTCATTATCTAAAAGGACTTAAGCAGGTAACCATGATCAACGCTGGAGAAAAAGGACTGTATTCAAGAGATAAGATGGTGTGCTCTCACCTGGTTTGAGAAGAATGGAGCAGAGGTTGTTAAAGGAGAGAGGTGCCCCCCTCTTTTATGCCCCCTTCATTGTGTTATGGAGCTTGTTCAGTGTAATATTCTGTAAAACACCCATTGTAAACAAACAATTTGGTTGCTTAGATCTCTGAGACAGTGTGTGTACACACACTTTGTATAAATTTCCATGCAAGTAATAAAATGTCAATCAGAAAATATATTACAAAGTCCACCTATTTCATAGCAGTAAATATTACAGGTGTGTAAAATTGACTTGATATTTTGGTAACAGTGCTGTTCGTGTGTATGATGAAACTTGACTTCAATGAATATATAACTAAGAAAAAATAAGTTGGAAAGAAATAAGTTACAAATTCAATATAAATGTAGTAACATTTACATAGCATACACATATGTTTAGTGGCAAGTATTTTACTTGATACTGCATTGTAGTGGATATAACAGCGACATTTACTTAAAGTACTAGTGCAAATTGTCACGATTTTATGAAGTAAAAAGTTATTTTCCAATGCACAATGTGCGTGTGCATGTGTGTGTGTGTGTGTGTGTGTGTGTGTGTGTGTGTGTGCGTGTGCATGTGTGTGTGTGTGTGCGTGTGTGCGTGTGTGTTTGTGTGTGTATATTTCAGGCCTGTGTGTGTTTACTAACAAAGTATACATTGTAATTCCCCCACTGGGGATCAATAAATAGTATAGTATAATTTAATTTACCTGAAAAAAAATCAATGTAATGTAATCATTGCCATCAACACTCATGTTGTCCTCGGGTCAAATTTGACCCAGTTTCAGTTTTTTTTAAATAAAAAAAAAAAAAATGGGCCTTCAAAATAAGCGCTGAAAATGTCAACATTAGAAATATCAAATAACTTTGGAAAAAAATCAACAAAAAAAAGCACCCACAACATCAAAAGTGACGGGAAGACAACACAAGGGTTAAGCAGTCCTGCTCACTGATGGCCTCAGCGACAGTTACCTCAGCTCAAATCTCCACCAGCAGACACGTTACCCATCACTTCTTTGGTCCTTGCATGAACTAACGGCTTCCTATGGCTGTCAATCAGTTATGAATGTGATATGTTAGGCGTGATCACGGTTTGATGACTTGTAAATGGGGCACATCCTCATTAAAGTGGCTCTTAATGAATAAAGAGGGACGAGCTGGCTCAGCTTTAGCTGACTGAATGTGGAGATCAGCATTTAAATCATAACATGACAGGGCAAAGCAAGGCTAATGAAGATATATGATGTGTGCTTACGGAAAAACATTGTTTTTCTAAAACACGGAGAATTATGACCAACACATAAAAAAACAGGAGCTGGTATTTTAGAGAAATGAAAATAAAGGAGAGCTGTGGGAATATGGATTGCATCTGGTGCAACAACATGATGGACTGCTCTCTATTGTTTTCCATTGTGCACTGGGGAATGACTGGGTACACACACACACACACACACACACACACACACACACACACACACACACACACACACACACACACACACACACACACACACACACACACACACACACACACACACACACACACACACGTTTGTCATCCATCTGGGTTTCTATTTTTAGCGGCTATAAAAGCGAGGCACACATTCTGCTTCACTTCTTCAAGCTTAATAATTGGAATATTTTATAGGTCTAAGCTTCCTCTTGCTGAGGGAATACAGACTACCAGAATCCAATTAGGGGAGCCCGCTGGCTCACCCAAAAAGTAATAAAGTTGACAACATAATAACCACAACAATCTAATCTCTCTTTGCTCGCTGAAACATTCAGCGTGCAGCGTTAACACTGGAGGGAAAACGATCAGATTGAAACATAATTGCGTAACTGTGCAGAAGGTTATAGTATGAGCAAGTTCTACAGAGTATTAGATCATTTCAAAGCATATCAGTCAGATCCCAGCTGCAGCTCCTGTAAAGACTAACAGCACCAACACACCTGTGACATGTTAGGTAGCATTAACTTTGTGTTAAACAGAGAGGTTACATGCTGATAATCTACTTTATTGTTCTTACACAGCGCCTGTTTTCTTTCTAATGCTTGAATAATATATTCTAATGAGATCTCTGCCAAATAAAACTGTTGTAGGATGACCCTAACCCTCTAAAACTAGTTTATAAGTCTGTCTTTTGATCGTCTAAGTGTTGTTTAAGAGGCTTTTTCACCCTGACAAAGATGTGTGGTGAAAATATACACAGCATATATTTTTTTGGAATAGGAAGATTTCTTACATAAACATAAAAGTGGATTTTTGTCACACTGCTGTCACACCAGCACCGCTTTTATAAAAAGGACTGAAGTGACACAACTATGCAGGTTTTGCTACATTGAAAACATTTTGGGAGTAGATGAAAGATACGTGCCGATAAAAACAACTTGTGTAAATCTAAAAGTGTGACTCACACAGACAAGTTAAGATAAAAGTTTACGCTTACCTGGATTAAAAGCAGGAAATGGTCAAAACCAGGTAGGCCACAGGTCACTAGCTATAGTAAGTAGACACACAAGTCGCGTTAATTTCACTTCCATTTTATTAGGTTGCCAGTTCAAACATGGTTTAAAGGTTTCCTGTGTTGATACTTACAATTATTTGTTCCTTTGTTCAGTTCCACCATGCAGGATAATTGTTTAGGGAGGGGCCAGCCTAAGCATTTCCTGTTTTATAGGAATAGGGTGGACAGGCATGACATCACCGGGCCAAACCAAGTAGAGGGTTTCTTGTGTATAGGAATCTTTATTTTGGTTGTTTTTGGTTATTATATAAAAATGGTGTGAATAACCCTGGCCTGTACTGTTACCTGACCTGGTAACTAAGTTCCATATGTTAAGATATTGCTAGGTATTAATGTTATGGAGTAGATTAACATGCTGTAGGATGGGATGGACTGAAGCAGTGGGGTGTGAACTGACCTTTTATAAATACTGGGATCTGCCCTTCCTGTCGATCCACGATCCGTTCTGCGCATGTGCAATATGTTCGCGCATACGCAGATGATATCATGATGTACGAGGATTTACGGCGCTGCACGATCTGTTCCACAGTAGCGGTCTGCTGTTAGCCTCCACCGGAAAGCTAACCACGTTAGTTTAGCTAACAGCTGATTCGGCTAACTGCTAACTAGCAGCTTGATTCAGCTTAAAATAACATTACTCAAACTAACCAGTGGGAAAAGCAGCTAACGCTACAGCTAAATTAAGACTTTACAGTAATAATTAAGACAAGTACTGAGTGGTTGTGTTTTAAATGAGCACAAGTAAAGTAGAACTGACGTAACAGCTGTTATATATTTAAACGGTTATTTTAACTTTTGAGGGTCTTTTATATGCTGTCTCAGCTAGTGGTTAGCCAAATTAGCTGTTAGCTAAGCTAACGTTAGCTTTCCGGTGGAGGCGAACAGACTTTCTTTAACTGTCTATGGGAACAGATCGTGCAGTGTCGTAAATCCGCGTTCATCATGATATCATCTGCGTATGCGCGAACATGTTGCACATGCGCAGAACGTGCAACATGACGGGACGGGACGGATCGTGCAGGCGGGACGGATCGTGCAGGCGGGACGGATCGTGCAGACGGGACGGATCGTGCAGACGGGACGGATCGTGCAGGCGGGACGGATCGTGCAGACGGGACGGATCGTGCAGGCGGGACGGATCGTGCAGATGGGACGGATCGTGCAGATGGGACGGATCGTGCAGGCAGACGGATCGTGCAGGCGGGACGGATCGTGCAGGCAGACGGATCGTGCAGGCGGGACGGATCGTGCAGGCAGACGGATCGTGCAGGCGGGACGGATCGTGCAGGCAGACGGATCGTGCAGACGGGACGGATCGTGCAGACGGGACGGATCGTGCAGGCAGACGGATCGTGCAGGCAGACGGATCGTGCAGGCGGGACGGATCGTGCAGGCGGGACGGATCGTGCAGGCAGACGGATCGTGCAGGCGGGACGGATCGTGCAGGCGGGACGGATCGTGCAGGCAGACGGATCGTGCAGGCGGGACGGATCGTGCAGGCGGGACGGATCGTGCAGGTGGGACGGATCGTGCAGGTGGAACGGATCGTGCAGGCGGGACGGATCGTGCAGGCGGGACGGATCGTGCAGGTGGGACGGATCGTGCAGGTGGAACGGATCGTGCGGGACGGATCGTGCAGGCGGGACGGATCGTGCAGGCGGGACGGATCGTGTACCGACAGGATCTGGCCTCCCAGAAAGAGAGGGAGGTGCGGCTGTGCTGCTGGGAACACATGCATGTTGTTAGTGCTGCTACTAGTGTAATGTGTTATTTTCTTTAAGTTTTGATTGTTCAATTATCTGTGTACTGCAGACCACTGGAAACTTAAAGGCTGAGCTAATTAAACACTTTACATTCTGCTGGGCAGTTCAATCTATGATAATACATCATCATTCATTATATTTTATATTAACAATCTGAATCTGCAAAGTAAAGCTGTAAAATAAATGGAGGGAAGTTAAATATTTAATATTATTAATATTTCCCTCTGAGATGTAGTGGAGTAGAAGTGTAAAGAAGCATTAAATAGAAATACTAGTAAAGTACAAACTTCTACGCTGTAGAAATAAATGTAGTAATAATTGGTGAATGAAACATTTGTTTTCCCCAATAAGAGTGGGGGAAGCTGAACCTTGTTGTTCAGTTGTTCTGCTGTTTCACTCCTCACCGGCGTCCCAGAGGAACTTCACTGTCAGTTCCCTCGATCGCACAGAATACCAGACAAGCATGCATATGTATGACCTGTTCAGGGTGTGTGTGTGTGTGTGTGTGTGTGTGTGTGATCCCTCTGCTCCCCTGCCAGCTTATGGAGAATGCTGGAGAGTAGATTCCCATCTAGTGTCTCTCTTTCTCTGCATCCTCACCGTTAGCACCGTGCAGGAGACTGTAGCATTCATCCATTATTCACAGCTGGGGAGATTCACACATGACATGTAACTAAAGAGCGGCAGCAAGCCTCAAGTTCAAGTTCAGGTCTTGTTTGACCCCCCTGGTGTCCTCGGGTCAAATCTGACCCCTTTAAAAAATGTCTATCTGAAATATGAGTTTCTTTTTAACCAAATTACCATAAAAAAATGGATTCCTTCCAACGCTCTTTGCCAATACAATTTATCACTTTCATTCCTCTGATCTTAACTATTAGTCAAAATAATTCATAATTTCTGCTTTTTTAACTCAAATATTTGGTATAATTCTATATAAATGAGGGTTATTGACCATGAATTTCAAAAAGTAGTGTTAAACTAGGAAGGTGGTGTCTGAAAAAGGGACAAAAATGTCAATTTCTTTGTCTGTTTTTGACCCGGGACGACAACACAAGGGTTAAAAAGTTAAATCCCAATGTTACTACGGTATAAAGATAAAGATAAATATTCCTCTCTTTATTAGGGCCCGAACACAAGTGCTAGGGCACCACCGGTGTCCTAGCACGAAGTGCAAGGAACCTATTGTTTTTGTAGGGATTATTATTATTATTATTATTATTATTATTATTATTATTATTATTATTATTATTATTATTCCGCACCTTCTCTGTCATTTTTGAGGCTTTATCGTGTTGTGAAATTCGCAAAAACTTGCACTCATGTCAGACCTATAAAAAATGACAGAATTCTGTAGTGATTGGGCTCGGGCAATGACAGAGTGCTCCATAGCGCCCCCTAACGTGCACCCTGAAAAAAAAAAATTCATAATTTATCTGACCAATTTTTGAGGGATCATGCGTATCATCTGGAACTGTATCAAGCTTTCACAGGAGGTTAAGAGACTTTCTATGGAAGAGTTGGTGAAAGGCAGCTGCACTCAGTAGAATCTGGCTATTCACCTATGAAGATATCTATGAATATATCTATGAATATATCTATGAATATATCTATGAATATACCTATGAATATACCTATGAATATATCTATGAATATACCTATGAATATACCTATGAATATATCTATGAATATACCTATGAATATATCTATGAATATATCTATGAATATATCTATGAATATATCTATGAATATATCTATGAATATACCTATGAATATATCTATGAATATATCTATGAATATACCTATGAATATATCTATGAATATACCTATGAATATATCTATGAATATACCTATGAATATACCTATGAATATATCTATGAATATACCTATGAATATATCTATGAATATACCTATGAATATATCTATGAATATATCTATGAATATACCTATGAATATACCTATGAATATACCTATGAATATATCTATGAATATACCTATGAATATACCTATGAATATATCTATGAATATACCTATGAATATACCTATGAATATACCTATGAATATACCTATGAATATATCTATGAATATACCTATGAATATACCTATGAATATATCTATGAATATACCTATGAATATACCTATGAATATACCTATGAATTATACCTATGAATATATCTATGAATATACCT
>JABXJD010000294.1:562500-565000 GCA_013375575.1 Percina caprodes | reverse complement strand
GTGGAATGTAACATGTGAAATGTAACATGTGGAATGTGAAATGTAACATGTGGAATGTGGAATGTGGAATGTGACATGTGAAATGTAACATGTGACATGTGGAATGTGGGATATGACATGTGGAATGTGACATGTGAAATGTAACATGTGACATGTGGAATGTGACATGTGAAATGTGGAATGTGACATTTGACATGCGGAATGTGACATGTGAAATGTCACATGTGAAATGTAACATGTGACATGTGGAATGTGACATTTGACATGTGGAATGTGACATGCGGAATGTAACATGTGAATGTAACATGTGACATACTAATGTCTCACAGGGAGTACAATCATGGTGCAATACATCATTCGTTTTATGTTTTCTGTGAAAGGATTCAATTCAGACAGAATTGCAGCGTGCATGTTGTACATGCACATCACGCAGTAACATGCTGCAAACTGAAACATCCGTCAAACTGTTTATAAGAACGTCTACCAACCTTTCACAATAAGAGCATTAAAGCGAGGAAGTAATAAAGGCGAAAAACGAGGAAGAACTCTGAAGTCTGTCTTGTCTCCGTTGTTCAATAAAAGATGAGAAAAACAGTTTCTCCTTCAGGGTTATTGTGGCTCAGCAGATTTACTCTCAGTCGCACACACACACACACACACACACACACACACACACACACACACACACACACACACACACACACACACACACACACACACACACGCATATTCTCTCTCTCACACACACACACACACACACACACACACACACACACACACACACACGCATATTCTCTCTCACACACACACACACACACACACACACACACACATACATGCATATTCTCTCTCTCTCACACACACACACACACACACACACACACACACACACACACACACACACACACACGTATCAGGGAATTAGGAACCTCCTGTTCTGTAATCTGCTGCTGAGTTTTCAGTTGTTTACAATTCAAAGCTCGGCTCTGTTCTCCGCAGGTGGACCAGAGGACAGGAACAGAATCAGCATCAGAATCAGAATCAGAATCAGCATCAGCATCAGCATCAGCATCAGAATCAGCATCAGAATCAGAATCAGAATCAGCATCAGAATCAGCATCAGCATCAGCATCAGAATCAGCATCAGAATCAGCATCAGAATCAGAATCAGAATCAGCATCAGCATCAGAATCAGCATCAGAATCAGCATCAGAATCAGCATCAGCATCAGAATCAGAATCAGAATCAGAATCAGCATCAGAATCAGAATCCACTTTATTTGCCAGGTATGAGGACACATACGAGAAATTTTACTTTGGAGCATCGTTGCTCCCAATGTGCTTACACACACAAAACAACCAACAATATATACACACTAATATATACACGCTAATATATACACGCTAATATATACACACTAATATATACACGCTAATATATACACACTAATATATTCACACTAATATATACACGCTAATATATATACACGCTAATATATACACGCTAATATATACACGCTAATATATACACGCTAATATATACACACTAATATATACACGCTAATATATACACGCTAATATATACACACTAATATATTCACACTAATATATACACGCTAATATGTATACACGCTAATATATACACGCTAATATATACACGCTAATATATACACGCTAATATATACACACTAATATATACACGCTAATATATACACACTAATATATACACATTAATATATACACACTAATATATATACACTAATATATACACACTAATATATACACGCTAATATATACACACTAATATATACACACTAATATATACACGCTAATATATACACACTAATATATACATAATATATACACACTAATATATACACGCTATATATACACTAATATATACACACTAATATATACACTAATATATACACTAATATATACACATTAATATATACACACTAATATATACACACTAATATATACACACTAATATATACACTAATATATACACACTAATATATACACACTAATATATACACACTAATATATACACACTAATATATACACACTAATATATACACTAATATATACACACTAATATATACACACTAATATATACTAATATATACACACTAATATATACACACTAATATATACACACTAATATATACATACTCTAATCAGAACAATATAGAGGCATGAGTGCAATAGTGCAAAGGATGCTGGGATAAATAGTATTATGTTATTATATTATAGTATGAACATTATGAACATTATGAAATATGAGAATAATGAATAAATAACAAATAATAAGTGAAATATGAGAATGATGAATGATGAATAATACTAATAAGTGGAATAATAAGTGGAACCAGTAACCAGGTGCTGTAGAGACCGTGTTACTGGGTCATTGACCAGAACTGAACCTGACACTGTGGGTCAGTAGTCAGCTGTTCATCAGAGAAATGGCTTGTGGGTAGAAACTGGTCCTGAGTCTGTTG
>JABXJD010000294.1:457500-560000 GCA_013375575.1 Percina caprodes | reverse complement strand
AGCATGTTAGTTATCAGTAATTAGCCTGTCTCTATGTTAATGTTAACTAGCATGTTAGTTATCAGTAATTAGCCTGTGCCTATGTTAATGTTAACCAGCATGTTAGTTTTCAGTAATTAGCCTGTGTCTATGTTAATGTTAACTAGCATGTTAGTTATCAGTAATTAGCCTGTGCCTATGTTAATGTTAACCAGCATGTTAGTTATCAGTAATTAGCCTGTGTCTATGTTATCTCCTACATATACCTATTGGGTATGAATTCATATCATATGTTCTTGAATATCATTTTACATAACTTCTCTATACTATGCATTAAGTTAATATGGTATACTGGTGTTATATTTTAAAATAAATACTATGCAAAATGACAAAATAACCAATCAGAATTTCTCCTACTCTCATGGACGGCTCCTACCTCTACCGTCTATTTCTTCTACGTCTATTTCTTCTACGTCTATTTCTTCTACCGTCTATTTCTTCTACCGTCTATTTCTTCTACTTTCTATTTCTTCTACTTTCTATTTCTTCTACCGTCTATTTCTTCTACTTTCTATTCTCGGTTTCAGCCCTTAAAATACAACACAAAGATAATTTAGCTTTTTATATAAAGTGGTCAAATTCTTCTCTTGTTTTCTGAGAAGTTATTTATGTGATCTGTTTTTAATTCAATGCTTTTATTCCCACGTTTGTTGGCCGTTTCATGTTGCCCTCATGTTGCCCTCATGTTGTCTTCATGTTGTCTTCATGTTGTCTTCATGTTGTCCTCATGTTGTCCTCATGTTGTCTTCATGTTGTCTTCATGTTGTCCTCATGTTGCCCTCATGTTGTCCTCATGTTGTCTTCATGTTGTCTTCATGTTGTCCTCATGTTGTCTTCATGTTGTCTTCATGTTGCCCTCATGTTGTCTTCATGTTGTCTTCATGTTGTCCTCATGTTGCCCTCATGTTGTCCTCATGTTGTCTTCATGTTGTCCTCATGTTGCCCTCATGTTGTCCTCATGTTGCCCTCATGTTGTCTTCATGTTGTCTTCATGTTGTCCTCATGTTGCCCTCATGTTGTCCTCATGTTGTCCTCATGTTGTCTTCATGTTGTCCTCATGTTGCCCTCATGTTGTCTTCATGTTGCCCTTATGATGCCCTCATGTTGTCCCCATGTTGTCCCCATGTTGTCTTCATGTTGCCCCCATGTTGTCCCCATGTTGTCCTCATGTTGCCCTCATGTTGCCCTCATGTTGTCCCCATGTTGCCCTCATGTTGTCCTCATGTTGTCCCCATGTTGCCCTCATGTTGCCCTCATGTTGTCCCCATGTTGCCCTCATGTTGTCCTCATGTTGTCTTCATGTTGTCCTCATGTTGCCCTCATGTTGTCTTCATGTTGTCCTCATGTTGCCCTCATGTTGCCCTCATGTTGTCCTCATGTTGTCTTCATGTTGTCCTCATGTTGTCTTCATGTTGCCCTCATGTTGTTCCCATGTTGTCTTCATGTTGCCCTCATGTTGTCTTCATGTTGCCCTCATGTTGTCCCCATGTTGCCCTCATGTTGTATTCATGTTGCCCTCATGTTGTCCCCATGTTGTCCTCATTTTGCCCTCATGTGGTCCTCATGGTGTCTTCATGGTGTCCTCATGTTGCCCTCATGTGGTCCTCATGTTGTCCTCATGTTGCCCTCATGTTGTCCCCATGTTGTCCTCATTTTGCCCTCATGTGGTCCTCATGTTGTCCTCATGTTGTCCTCATGTTGCCCTCATGTTGTCCTACATCAATGTTCTTTTTAATTCCCCAAAATAACATGATTGATTCCACACAACGCTCTTTGCCAAGTACAAATCTCTACTTTCATTAATTTTGGGGCGTCTTATTCAATTTTATAGCATTTGAAACCAAATTGAAGTGTTTTTGAAATAGTATTGAGAGTAAAAGTTGACATATTCCAGTCTGTGATTATCATCAACATCCATTCCTTTAATTTTAGTCTCAATAATTCCTAATTTCTGCTTTTCTAACTCAAACATTAGGTATAATTTCCTATAAATGAGGTTTATTGACCATAAATTACAAAAATAACTCTAAAACTAAAGTTAATGAGTTAGTGTTACGTAGGGTTGAAAACGTCAAAAAAAGTGACAAACATTGAAAAAAAAAGCATCAAGAGTGTTGAAAAAAGGGACAAATAAGTAATAAAAAGTTAAAAACATCAATAAAAAATGTTGATTTTCAATTTTGACAGGAAGACAACACGAGGGTTAATAAATATCAAATTACATAAGATTATAAGTTAAAAAAAAAATCCAAAACCACCGTTTAATAAAAGATTTTTTTTTATTCACAATAGAAGTGTAACAAATATAGTTTATTAAAAAGTCTGCTGCTTATTAATATCATTTTAATCCATAAGCTCAGAAGATTTTTATATAAATGTAGAACGGCTCATTTGCCAGAATGGAATATTTACATTTTTTTTCAATAATTATAATAATATTAACACAACAAAACAGATTTCCCCACAAAATTAAGATATTGCATATTAAAGCAAAAGTAAACTATGTGCAATGGAATGATTATCAGCAATATTTTGTACAGATACATTTCAGAGGCTGCTTTCACGCATTCAAACCATTAAAGGGCAACGCCAACCATTTTAAAAATCCAGATTATCTGAGTCAGTGTGATATAAATTAGAAATGTATTTTTTTGGAAAAGTGGTGCATTTTCCTAAAAGACTGACTTCAGTATGAATCCCTAAAAAAGGTCGGCATTCCCCTTTAATATTCACCAATAAAAAGGCATTGGAACGCAACAGATAATCAACACAATACTCAGAAAATCACCAAAAACAATCATAAAAATCATAAAAGAGAAAGTAAAGTCCACATATGGATATTAGCAGATAGAGATAAAGCAGATGTTGATGGCTCACATGAAAAAAAACCAAAATACATTCTGCATTTCCTTCCTATTCAGGTGGTGAAACGTCCAGATCAGCGTCACGAGAGTGAAAACTACGTGTTTTTGAAGGTTTTCAGGTGAATCCAGGAGGGCTCCTGCAGAATTACTCCAACCAAGTGGAAATCTCAGCTTCGTCTAAGAACTCGGACTTCCTATCCGCACAAACCGGACTGACGTTTCCAAAATACCGTCTATACAGTTATTTTAACATACCTATTATCCCCAAAATTCCCTGAACATCCAATGTCAGGCTGCAGAGTTGTTAACAGATCGTAATAAGGGGGAGGGGGACTGTTGTCCTCCATAAAAACCATGTTGGCTCAAATGGCCGCTACACAGAAGCCCTGAGAGGCAAAACTGGCAACAAAAACCAGTCTGGTGATCCATTTTCTACGTCTTTTTTCTAGTTTTCTGTCCTGTGTGAATGAGGATAATCTTTCTAAGTTCCTTAACCCTCATGTCGTCCTCGGGTCAAATTTAACCGATTTTCAGTTTTTTTATCACAAGAAATGGGCCTTCGAAATAAGCTGAAAATGTCAACATTAGAAATATCAAACAACTTTAGAAATACATTAAATAAAAGCTCCCACAACATTGAAAAAGTGACAAAAATGTCGTAAAAAGCGACAATAATGTTTCATGGTTGTCTGGAAGACAACACAAGGGTTAAAATCCTTTTCCATCTGTAAAACAGGTGCGAGGTTGTTGTAATGCTCATTTTGGCAACAAAAGGACGAAGTGCAGCACTACCTCATGTTCTAGTGGCGATTAAAATACATTTCCACTCACAAGAAAGACGTGACAGTAACGTTACGTAACCTGCTAACACACAATAGAGGCAGCTTGTCTTTTGAATGCACAGAGAAATTAAAAGTCACCTGGAAACAAAAAACACATGAATTTGAGTCCCATTTAGAGGATGAGGTAGTGGCGCACCAACAACAACCTTCTTACATCCGACTTAGGAAACTTAACCCTTGTGTTGTCTTCCCGTCAACCATTTTTCGGACATTTTTGCCACTTTTTCAACGTTGTAGGTGCTGTTTTTGATGTTTTTTCCAAAGTTATTGGATATTTCTAATATTGACATTTTCAGCTCTTATTTTGAAGGCTGAGTTTTTGTGATAAAACAACTCAAAACAGGTCAAATTTGACCCGAGGACAACATGAGGGTTAAAAGATCGATCACCAGGATTTATTTTTCTTACTTGCCTCTTAGAGACTCTGTACCTTTAAGATATTTTTGAAAATGAATACCAACTCACACCATCATACTCGTTGTAGGGAAGAAAAAAAAAATATAACACCCACCATCACAAAAACATTTAAGAATACAAATGTAATCAGTTGCCAGAATTAATAAAGGTTATTCAAATCCAGGTAGCATCTCTACCTTAATGTTGCCAAAAATAGATTTTATTATATTAATTTTTATTTATTTTTTTAAAGTGAAGCTCTGTATGGAGTTTCCACTAAAACTATTTGTATTTAAAGGAGAATTCCAGTCAATTCCAACCCGTAGCTGTGTTGTTTGTACATGTGGAGGTCTGTGAGTGGAGAGAAAAACTAACCAATTGGTGCTGCCGACACAGAGTTGTCCTCCTGCTAGATTTAGCACCCAACAGACTTCAACAGGGCAAGTTTTAAACGTGTTTTTAGCCTCTTAACCCTCCTAACCCGAGAGACTCGCCCACGACCATAAAAAGCACCTCTGATTCATAGTTCAATCATTAACCATCCATAACACATAGAAACTCGCCGAAAATTGTGGCTAAAACCTAACGAGTTAGTGGTTACGGAGGTCTTTTCCGGGTCCTTCTAGCCTCTACAGGTGATTTTCTATCCAGCCTGGAACTTCTGCCTTTTTTGGGGTTCGTTGAGCATTAAATCCATACCTTTACATCCAAGATTTATCCACTTTTTGTCCATAATTCATCGCGTTTTCGCTCAATTCTGCCGCTAGCGCCGTCCGTCCTTTGTGTACGGAAGTCAAGGACTCCATATATGGGGTGCATGCCCATATATGGGAGACAAAGTCACCCAAATGTATGGAAGGCCAAAAGGCTGTATGGAAGGCCAAACGGTTGTATGGAAGGCCAATAGGCGAACTGTTTTAGACACACAATTGCTTGTGTAGCATTGCTGTGGGTGTAATATCAATAAATATGACATTATTATGTTGATTATTGGCATAAGTAAATGTCATGAGGGCAAAAGCGCCTTGACTTTATTTAAAAAAATGCATGTATTTTGTCAACTGTATAAGTTATAATGATTATTTCTTCACAATGTGACTCCCAAGACATATGAGAAGTGTTTTAGAGAGTAAAATGGCTTAGGTTTTATTGATCTGTGTGTGATATCAATACATATCTGGAAGATTCATGTTCCGTTTTGTTTATTTATTTGTCTTTAAGGTCCTACAACCATTTTTAACATGCAGGTGAGCTCACTGCAGCCCAAATATTCTAATAACCCAGTTTGTCCTGAAAAAAATGATGTTCATATCTTGACTGTAGACAACAGGGTTGGTGTTTTACAAGCTTTTTTATAAAATAAATCCAGACGGACAATGAACTGTAAAAATGGCCTTAGGGCTCAGAGGGTTAACATGTTAAAAATGTCATTTAAAAGTGCCTACCGATGTGCAGTGATTCCTTCTGAGTGAACACTGTGAATCTGACTGCTGGAGATGTGACAGAAAGGCGCGTTCGACTAGTGTGGACTTCACTGGAAAACAGGAAAGAAAGAAAAGTATGTGCACTGGCGGAATTAACACAACTTGTATGCCTTTCTGTCACTTTTCCAGCAGTCAGATTCACTGTGTTCACTCAGAAGGAATCACTGCACATGGGGGGGGGGGGGCACTTTTAATGACATTTTGAACATGTTTAGAGGCTAAAAACACGTTTAAAACTTGCCCTGTTGACGCCTGTTGGGTGCCAACTCTAGCAGGAGGATAACTCGGTGTAGGCAGCACCGATTGGTTAGTTTTTCTCTCCACTGACAGACCTCCACGTTTACAAAAAACAGAGCTACATGTTGAAATTGACCGAAATTCTCCTTTAAGTAACACTACCACCAGCGACTGCCTCCGTCATTTCCACCCACCGTTACTCACTCAACACTAATGCAGCAGTTTAACTATTTAAAGTTTTTTTTATTACTACCTTTCCAGTTTGTGATGGGAATGTCTAAAGTCTGACTTGGAATTTTGAACAGAAGATGAACTATATTCAATTATTTTATGAAGCTTTACCAGAAGATAGACTTGTATTAACAGCTGATAACCTAAATATTTAGCAACAGGACGTTTTTGAAAGCCAATTATGGGGCAAAAGTTAAAACATTAAAGTGTCTTCATAATGGACACTGAGCTACAATTACAGCAACGCAAAATCTCACTTTCCTTCATTACAAGCCTTCTCTGGGCCAATAAGGTGGGCTCACATCTGGCCTGGCTGATATCGGGGTCTCTGGGCCAATAAGGTGGGCTCACATCTGGCCTGGCTGATATCGGGGACTCTGGGCCAATAAGGTGAGCTCACATCTGGCCTGGCTGATATCGGGGACTCTGGGCCAATAAGGTGAGCTCACATCTGGCCTGGCTGATATCGGGGACTCTGGGCCAATAAGGTGAGCTCACATCTGGCCTGGCTGATATCGGGGACTCTGGGCCAATAAGGTGGGCTCACATCTGGCCTGGCTGATATCGGGGACTCTGGGCCAATAAGGTGAGCTCACATCTGGCCTGGCTGATATCGGGGACTCTGGGCCAATAAGGTGGGCTCACATCTGGCCTGGCTGATATCGGGACTCTGGGCCAATAAGGTGAGCTCACATCTGGCCTGGCTGATATCGGGGTCTCTGGGCCAATAAGGTGGGCTCACATCTGGCCTGGCTGATATCGGGGTCTCTGGGCCAATAAGGTGAGCTCACATCTGGCCTGGCTGATATCGGGGACTCTGGGCCAATGAGGTGAGCTCACATCAGGCCTGGCTGATATCGGGGACTCTGGGCCAATAAGGTGGGCTCACATCTGGCCTGGCTGATATCGGGGACTCTGGGCCAATAAGGTGAGCTCACATCTGGCCTGGCTGATATCGGGGTCTCTGGGCCAATAAGGTGGGCTCACATCTGACCTGGCTGATATCGGGGTCTCTGGGCCAATAAGGTGGGCTCACATCTGGCCTGGCTGATATCGGGGACTCTGGGCCAATGAGGTGAGCTCACATCTGGCCTGGCTGATATCGGGGTCTCTGGGCCAATAAGGTGAGCTCACATCTGGCCTGGCTGATATCGGGGACTCTGGGCCAATAAGGTGGGCTCACATCTGGCCTGGCTGATATCGGGGTCTCTGGGCCAATAAGGTGGGCTCACATCTGGCCTGGCTGATATCGGGGACTCTGGGCCAATGAGGTGAGCTCACATCTGGCCTGGCTGATATCGGGGTCTCTGGGCCAATAAGGTGAGCTCACATCTGGCCTGGCTGATATCGGGGACTCTGGGCCAATAAGGTGAGCTCACATCTGGCCTGGCTGATATCGGGGTCTCTGGGCCAATAAGGTGGGCTCACATCTGGCCTGGCTGATATCGGGGTCTCTGGGCCAATAAGGTGGGATCACATCTGGCCTGGCTGATATCGGGGTCTCTGGGCCAATAAGGTGGGCTCACATCTGGCCTGGCTGATATCGGGGACTCTGGGCCAATGAGGTGAGCTCACATCTGGCCTGGCTGATATCGGGGTCTCTGGGCCAATAAGGTGAGCTCACATCTGGCCTGGCTGATATCGGGGACTCTGGGCCAATAAGGTGAGCTCACATCTGGCCTGGCTGATATCGGGGTCTCTGGGCCAATGAGGTGGGCTCACATCTGGCCTGGCTGATATCGGGGACTCTGGGCCAATAAGGTGGGCTCACATCTGGCCTGGCTGATATCGGGGACTCTGGGCCAATAAGGTGGGCTCACATCTGGCCTGGCTGATATCGGGGACTCTGGGCCAATAAGGTGGGCTCACATCTGGCCTGGTTGATATCGGGGACTCTGGGCCAATAAGGTGGGCTCACATCTGGCCTGGCTGATATCGGGGATTCTGGGCCAATAAGGTGAGCTCACATCTGGCCTGGCTGATATCGGGGACTCTGGGCCAATAAGGTGGGCTCACATCTGGCCTGGCTGATATCGGGGATTCTGGGCCAATAAAGTGAGCTCACATCTGGCCTGGCTGATATCGGGACTCTGGGCCAATAAGGTGAGCTCACATCTGGCCTGGCTGATATCGGGACTCTGGGCCAATAAGGTGGGCTCACATCTGGCCTGGCTGATATCGGGGTCTCTGGGCCAATAAGGTGGGCTCACATCTGGCCTGGCTGATATCGGGGTCTCTGGGCCAATAAGGTGAGCTCACATCTGGCCTGGCTGATATCAGGGACTCTGGGCCAATAAGGTGGGCTCACATCTGGCCTGGTTGATATCGGGGTCTCTGGGCCAATAAGGTGAGCTCACATCTGGCCTGGCTGATATCGGGGTCTCTGGGCCAATAAGGTGGGCTCACATCTGGCCTGGCTGATATCGGGGTCTCTGGGCCAATAAGGTGAGCTCACATCTGGCCTGGCTGATATCGGGGTCTCTGGGCCAATAAGGTGGGCTCACATCTGGCCTGGCTGATATCGGGGTCTCTGGGCCAATAAGGTGGGCTCACATCTGGCCTGGCTGATATCGGGGACTCGGTCACACATGAACAACAACACTCACGAAGCAGAACTACGACTTTTTGTTCTCTGTATTCACATCAAGCGGCGTCCGTGTCTGAACGCTAAACCTTACGATGAACACTAAAACAGATCTGATTTATGTTAAAATGCTGAATATTCCTATTTATGGCCATGTTTACGTGTCGGAAATGAAAACAACAACATGGAAAGGTGTTTCTTTCCATGTACTGATGCGCCTCGTGTGGCAGATTTGGAGCATTTCCAACACTAACGACATTAAACAGCCGTCGGAGACTTTCCTCTGCCTGCGCACATTGCTTTAACCTTTTGTGCTTTCCAAGATAAAAGAAAAACAAAAGCACAGAGAAGTGAACACAAGAAGACAAAAAAATAAATGCATATAAAATATTCTTCACTTCACATTGGATGGTACATTCATACAACTCATATCCTCCCATAAGGTTGTTGGATTGACTCCCAGGTCCCTCGTCTGGCATTGAACCGCTAACATCACAGTAAAAGATACCATGGGCGGCGTTTTCTAACCCCTGTAATTCCTCAGTGCTATTATTGGTATAATTAAAGAGTTAATATAAGACCATTGTGGTAGCTTACATCGTTGATATTAAGACCTACAGGACCTTTAAAGTCCTCCCGAGATCCGCTCGGTATGTCTAGTTTTTTGGTAGATAAATATGCAATTACCCAAACAAGAGGTTTAGGGTCCAGTCAGAACCATTCAACCCACTACGCCACCTGGGGGTCAGCTCCCAAAACCCCTCCAAGTCCTATGTACTACTACAGAATAAATTAACACAATCAGCAAAAATCAACCATTACAATACAACATCACATGGGTAATAAATGCCTCGAAACTCAACGATAACACAGACTACACACGAGGACACTCGTCTGTACAGCGGTGTGAAGAACGTGGAGGGATTTCTCACAGCTCACAAAGCCTATTTTAAATTTGGACTGACTGATACGTCTCCGTTGGTCATTACGTGGAGATGTAAGGAGAATTTGGGAATTACGCAGTGTTGATTTAAGGTGAACATCATCTGGGATTTAACAACCATTTGTTTTCTAACCTGCTCAGAAAGACTTGAGCTTCTTGAGCTCTTCTTGTTGCAAGAGGACGCTATTTAGTGGAACTACTGTACGGTTATCATCACCTCGCAGCAGAAAACTCAACACTTTTTAGCTGTATGGGGGCATAACGTGGGATTAAATGTGTGAATCCATCTGTACGTTTTTTGGTTAAGACCATGAGAACCTTGATGAGAACCGTGAGCCTCGACAGCATCAAGCACACTGCCTACCTAAAACTGGCACTTTACCTACCTTACCTGGGCCGACTAAACTGGGGCTGGGTAATATATATCAACGTTATACGTACATCGTGATATGAGACTGGACATCGTCTTAGATTTTGGATATTGTAATAAGACATTAGTGTGGTCTTTTCCTGGTTTTAAAGGCTGCATTAAGGGCTTTTCACACGGGGAGCGACACATCGCTAGCGTAGCTCCGCGGGGTCTACTACGCTCCCCATGCAAAGGACAACGCTGCACCAGGCAACCAATGTGTGGTAACCATGGGGATTGTGAATGACATTAGCCGACTAGGGGTGGGGGGAAAAAATCAATACAGCATAGTATGGCGGTATTTTCCGTAACAATACTGTATCAATACACAGGCGCCAAGTATGGATCTGTTATTATATATTATACATTATATATGTGATGGTCAGTTTGTCTCGTTTTGCAGCGATAACATTGAAGTGAGATGAACAAACAGAGAAATGTTTCTTTTTAGATGAAACATGTTGATAAGTTTCCTTTTGGGGAAAAATTAGAAGTTGGAAAAAAGGTTATAAATTACAATATATCGCAGAATATTGCAATATGTTCAAAATCACAATAATATCGTATCGTGGCATAAGTATCGTGATGATATCGTATCGGGAGGCGTCTGGTGATCTCCCCCACATAGCTGACTGTGGTATCATATATCCCTAATAACAGGTCGATATATATAACAAACAGTGGCAGTCCTGGTCTTTGCCAAACACTTGTTAATAGCTAACGTTAGCTAAATTAGCATAGTCATAGTGACGGACGGTCCCTGACAGATCCAGTCTTGTCCCGATGCGGTCTACGTCCTGATAAGTGTTTAGAAAACAAGTTTCTATTTGAGGGAACTCACAAACATTAGCATCAATCTCTTGATCACTGATTTGCCCCCCTACCTGCCCCTGAGGATCGCTCCCCGTGTGAAAAGCCCTTTTCAGTGACGTGATGCACAGCCCAGTTTTGTATTATAATATAATATGCCCAGTTTTGTATTGTCAACCTTACAATATCGTCGCAATATTAATATGGAGGTATTTGGTCCCAGCCATCTTGATATCGGATTTTCTCCATATCGCCCCCCCCCCTACTTTAAACCTGCATAGAAAAACCTCCTGTTGGGGTTTAAACTGTCCCTCAGTTCAGCCTGCCTCGTGCCTTCTGTCAGACAGCGGAAACAAATTAATCTAATCAGTAAAGCTCCTTCACACAGCGATGAACCATCTGCCACATCTCGGGGACAGGAGCACGGGGACCGCTGTTCCCACGCCCTCTTCCTGTGTTCAAATGCACATGATAAAGGCTCAAACTAATGAATAACTGGCAAAGCTTATGCCTGACAGTCAGTTTCCATGTATCAGGGGTCCAAATACACATTTATTGACAGTTCTTGTCTTTCCAGAACGAGTTATAGGAAGATCTCACCACTAGATGTCAGTGTTGTCAAGGAAATAACGGCTGACTGGGAACCTCTTCTGAACGATGGTTCCTGACAGATGTTGGCCTTGGGTGAATAAGAAGAATAATTCATTTTATTATGGACTCATTTCATGTGATCCTTAGAAGGATCGTTGGGGGTCTGATCCCACTTATCACAAAGAAAGCTAAAGTTTTCTCAGACTCTTTAAGCTACTTTTTTCAGGCTACTTTTGAGCCAAAGTGACGAATATCGAATTAAAAGCAGGAATTATCCTTCAATCAGTGTCTAATTTTGGTATAATCCTCATCTGAGGCTTGAGGGCTTTCCTTAAAGCGCTATGACTATTTCAAACCCTACTCTTCTGTGTTTATGTGAGCTGCTTTTTCCCTCCGACTCCTCGTTCTCAACAGTAAAGGCACTAGATCGAAGACTAAACTCTTATCTGGCTACAGTTCTGTGTGGCACCAGGATAAATCTTTACCATGAAATCCAACTAGATTAACCGATTTTGTACTTTGATGAAAATGCACAACAGCAATTACACAGTTTGTATCAACAACACAGTCACACGCTCCCCCGTGCGTGGAGAACGAAGGGAACAAAAAACGACAGAATGGTAAAGCTGTTTTGAATCAGTATGGCTTCTCTTGTGTGAGTGTTTGCGTGTGTGAAGGTGAAATATTACAGCAAAGTCGAGTGTCTGCGTCTCCTCATAGAGGAGAGAAGATCCTACAGGCGGCCCTACGCTGGAGCTGGAGGACGGAAACAAGAAGAAGAAGAAGAAGAAGAACAAGAAGAAGAAGCAGCGAAACAACAGAAAAAGAAAGTTCGACCAATACACAGGTTTTCTGAGAAATATTATCAATCAGTATCCTCTTTAGGGAAGACTTTTAGGGTCTAAAAATTCTGTTTTTCATGTGTACAAATGTTCAAATTTAAGGATATAACATTTGCAGGAATTGTCTGTGGATATATATATATATATATATATATATATATATATATATATATATATATATATATATATATATTATATATCAAGAATCCAAAAGAAGGAAATGACATTTCATTTCAAGATATCTTAATCCAACCTTGATAATTCTTGACTTAGGAAATAGTTTGAAAAGAAAACCAGTATATTAATATATATATATATATATATATATATATATATATATATATATATATATATAAAAACTTAACTCAAGGTCCACCTACTGACTTTTTTCTAGAGCAACTTCATCTCCATGACAGCTGCATAAAAGTGGACCTTGAGGTAAGATTTCTCTTTCCTTATTTGGTCTGAATGTTATTGATTGTCAACCCTGTGATCATTGACAACGGGTTTCTTTTTCCAGTTTCCAGCAATGAGTAAAATCCTGAAAACGTGTCATTTTTGTGAGGAAAAAAAAAAGCCAAAAAAAAAAAAAATATGGATTCATATTTGGGAAATTATCACAAATATTTGCTGTCAGTTGAAAAAAAAAAAACAACAACTTTGTATTGGTCAAATCCCAGAAATATTGGTTCAAATAAATCCAGGATCCCAAAAGCCAGTAAAGCTCCAGATGGACTGACGGTGAGGGACAGCTTCATGTGAAGTTACTGGCAGGAAGAGAGAGCTGGGGTGGCTGGCCGTCCCGTCTCACACCCAACACTCAGAGGAAGGAAGAAGCAGTCGGGGGTTCAGATAATGGAGTGGGGGTGGGGGGAGCAATGGTCTAAGTGGGCTCATAAAAAGAGGCCCGGGTTGTGCTGCGTCTTTCCTTTTACTCCCACAGAGACAACCGCATGTTTTATATAAAAGCAAATCGTTCTCTGAAGACTGTAGCAGTAGGGTAGGGGTGCTGGGGGTTAAGGGTGCTGGGGGGCACCTGCGTTGGCAGGGAAACCGGTTCCTACGTTCAGATATCGAAGCGGTAGCAGAAGGAAAACACAGAACTAAGTCAGCCTCGTAGTCCTCAGACGAGAGCTGCAGTCTTTCTGGGCTTTTGGGCCCAAAGCTCAGTTCCAACAGATCCACATTATGGAAACGACCAGTTAAGGTCTGCCAGTGTACTCCTTCACACACACACACACACACACACACACACACACACACACACACACACACACACACACACACACACACACACACTGTAGCTACTAACAACAAAATCACTGACGAATAGCGTGATAACTGCTCAGACTGTCCCTCTGAATGAGATCAAAATGAACCGGAGGTGAAATAACCTGCTGCCAAATATAATGACATCTTCAGAGAGTACTGCTTGTTGTAATGCAAGAATAATAACAAAAAACAAAAAAACAAGCAGCTGTCTGAAGATATCACTGCAGTCTTTTTTGAGTTATTACGTTATCCGGCAGTAAACATGTTGGTTCTGGTCGGCGCCGACAAAATGCAACAAAAACCAAACAAAAGCCAGATTCTACAGTATGAACTCAGTGCCAACAGGACTGCATTCTGGTTTGGGTCCCATTAAAATAAATCCCAATCAAGAGGCATGTGTAACCATTGGGGACACCAAATGGCCAAACTGATTTCAGACAGACAGCTGGAGGCTCAGGTGTACAGGATCAGAGGTTCTCGCACTTGATTTGGGCGTCAGCGCAGGAAGGCTCCACTACTCCACTTCGTTGGGGATGTCTGTTTTGTCCTTCTGGATGACGGGCAGAGGGTGAGCCTCGGTGTTGAAGACCCAGTGGTCGAACGGTAGGTGGTCGTCGTCGGAGAAGAGCAGGTAGAGATACCTGACGGACACAGAGAGGGAAAGAGTTCATTTAACCCATAGTGTTGTCCTCGGGTCAAATTTGACCGGTTTACGAACGTTGAAAAAAAAGTGACAAATGTGGAAAAAAAATCAACAAAAATATTGTTTTTTTTAATGCTGAAAAGTGACCCAAAAAATCTGAAAAATTGACATAAAAACATCAAAAACATGGGAAAAATCGGCAAAGAAATTGTAAAAAATTTGATTAAAATATAATTAAAAAAACGTTAAAAAAGTGACAAAAAAATTGGGAAAATGTTGAGGAAAGTGTAGAAAAAAAACAACAAACTGTTGAAATTTCAGGTCGACAGGAAGACAACACAAGGGTTAACACACTTGGCAGTGGTGGAGGATCACAGCTGTGGCCTTTATGAGTTACAATGAACTTTTATAGGTAGAAATATAAGCCCAGATATTGTGTCAGGGGCTCTATTTTTGCAACACAAGCACATTTCCCACCTCACACAGCCCTTTGGCACGCTGCTACACCTACAGTATATGAACCAAAATAGCAGGTGCACTTGGAGACGCACACAACCTACTGATTTGCACTGGTTGTTGATGTTGCGCCATTAAAAAAATAGCCCCAACGACCACAAAAATACCTTTGGGAAATCAATATCTATCAACAAAACGGGAAAAAAAAATCAAAGTGTGACATTTTTGGAAAGGAAATGAAACAATATTAGGAAGAAAAACTAGACAAACATGTCTCAAGTCTCTGAAATGTGTGTAAAACACGCCATGAACTGGAAAATCAGGGTTTCTGCAGGTTTCACCAAGTCAAAAAAAGACTTTTTAAGACCATAATGAATGAAAGTTAAGATCTACAGTATATCACAACATCAAAAACTAACTCAGATGTGAGAGACCGGAAACATTGTCTGAAACAATTCCCTGATTTCCTGTTTGGTATTATAGGACTGGTGTCTAGATCAGCTGCAATAGAAGTTGCACACAACGCTCTTTGCCAAGTACAAATCTCTATTTTCATTAATTTTGGGGCGTCTTATTCAATTTTATAGCATTTGAAACCAAATTGAAGTGTTTTTGAAATAGTATTGAGAGTAAAAGTTGACATATTCCAGTCTGTGATTATCATCAACATCCATTCCTTTAATTTTAGTCTCAATAATTCCTAATTTCTGCTTTTCTAACTCAAACATTAGGTATAATTTCCTATAAATGAGGATTATTGACCATAAATTCCAAAAATAACTGTAAAACTAAAGTTAATAAGTTAGTGTTACGTAGTGTTAAAGGTGAAAAAAAGTGACAAACATTGAAAAAAGTGTTGAAAAAGGGACAAAAACATAAGAAAAACTTAAAAACATTGATCAAAAAGTGTTGATTTTCAATTTTGACGGGAAGACAACACGACTTTATAAGGCCTGAAATTGAGTATTTTGAAATTTAAGACTTTTTAAAACTTTTTATGACCCCACATACACCCTGAAAATACTAGTAAGAGTCTTACAAAGGATGATGTTTCTGAAGGTTCCCCAGCAAATAAGATCTGGTTTAATGTTGCTATAGTTTGTAAATGGAGTTAAGATGTAGATAAGATGAAGATATAGCTGAATATGATATAAATTATCCAAAATAAAGTTCTAATAATAAATCTGCTGCAGGTTTCAGCTTCAACGCAGTACAGACAATTCAGCTGTACTGAGATAAAAACTCTTTCATTGAAACCTTGAGGGAAAATAATGTTTTATTTATACAAACATGATAAAAATGTCTTGTTTTGGGATGTTTGGAGTTATTATTTTGTGTTTAGCTTTTGCAATATTTATCGGCAGTCCTGCCAAAAGAACTATGAAACAGATGGGGAGCTGAGAGGGAAAGGTGGGCGCGACACCAGGTAATGAAACTTGAAGTGAAGTGATGTAATTCTGCGGTCCAATGTCATTAAACGTTATGAAGCTTCTCCAAAATAACATTATACATCGAAGGAGGGGGTAAGAAAATCAAGGGAATGAAGTGAGTTCTTGGACGGTTTGTTGGACAAGTGCGATTGACTTCTGATTTCATCATGACGGTAATAATAACTAGTAATAATGATGATAAAAAGAAAGCAAATGAGTTGTTCAGGGGAGAAAATGTGGAGAAAACTCAGACTGAAGACGAGAGAAAACTGATGATTCAGCAAAGGGGGCACTTGTCCGCGGAGGTCTCAACCTCCACAACAAGTCACTGTTCTCCTCTTCCTGCCAACAACTCACAAAAAAGCAGTGAGTGATAGGAGGCAGACAGCAGTGTGACGTATGGGAGTGTCCTTGGCCGCCGAAGGAAGACGGATACTGGAAGTGGGTCTGCAGGATGCCAAGGTACCCGAGTAACATTAGGAGGATTAGACTCACGGCTTTGCTGATGAATGGGATTGATATTTTTTAAGGTCTGTCTCTGATATCGCGGATGTGACTGATGAGGCAATCATTGTGTTGCTGTCCAGGCTGGTGGTCAATAACAGCCCGATTCTGTTCTCTCGTTGTCCGTCAGCGGCTCATGTCAAATTCTTTTTGAACTGCTTTCCCTTGAAAACGTGTTTTCATGCCAATATTCACAGCTCATTCTTTTTCATGTTCAGGAGGATTTTTGTGACACTGTTCAAGAGACGAAAAAAACACTGTTATCTGTATGTCACAGCCTGGTGGACCAGGGGAAGGAATCCAGACCTCTTACTCTGAGTGTGTGTGTGTGTGTGTGTGTGTGTGTGTGTGTGTGTGTGTGTGTGTGTGTGTGTAATCAGGGATAGAAATGACGCTTGTTAAAATGTACTGCCTATAAAAAAGCTGGATTGGATGGCATCTGGCCACCATCAGCCATCAGGCTAACCTTGACTTCCTGTCAACAGCTGTCCAGTGTGAGAAAGAAGAAGAGGAGAGGAGGGGGTGAGGAAGAGGAGGGTGAGGTGGGTGGGGGGGAGAATACAAATTTCGATTGAAGTAAAAGAAACAGAGGAGGATTCATTTTGAGTGAGAGTTCACATGCTTTGCTTTTGCATCAAAAATGATTGAATTCAATGTGTGCGCTTCTATTTCTGCCCTCGTACTTTGTTTTCTTCAATTACTTGTATTAATTAACATTAACTTGGCCATTAAAGCTGATTCTGATCTGCACTATAAGAAGTGGAGATGTCTAACTTAAGTTATATTAACATGTCATTGAGCTGACATACAGGGTAACAGGGTGGTGAAGGTTAGTTGACCCAAAAAAAACATATAAATTAATGAATAAACACACAAGGAACACTGTTGCATGCAGAACATAGTTGATTAATTCATTGGTCTACAGCAACTAATCAAAATACCTGGGCCTTGGACCTTGGGCTTCTATAATAATGAATTCAATATATTGTGGGTTTTGGACTTTTGGTCGGACAAAACAAGACGTTTGCAGGCGTCAGATTCTACTCAAGTAAACTGAGATAAACATAAATATGAACATAAATATTTTCGGTGTCCGCCCAGTGATTCGAGTCTGCTCCAACAGTTAAGGAGGGCTTCCTCGGCCCATTCTACATATTTCTACCACGTTTCATGGAAATTTGGCCAGCAGTTTTTCCGTAATCCTGCTACAGACAAACCTGGGTAGAGGTAATGAATGAATACATGAATATATAATAAAAAAATACTGCAAAACGTGTACTCCATATTTTACTATAGCTGAAAAACAAACAAACTGAAATAGTCTACTTGATGGTATTTGTGTCTACTCTATAAACACACACACACACACACACACACACACACACACATTTACTCTTAAGCTGTAGCTGTAATTTTTTGTCTTCCTGAACACAGTTGGAGAGCCATCTGAGAGGGAAAGCCCTATTATCCAACAGACATCACACTGTGTGGCTGACAACACATTTAAAGAGCCACACACACACACACACACACACACACACACACACACACACACACACACACACACACACACACACACACACACACACACACACACACACACACACACACACACACACACACACACACACACAGTTAAGAGTCAGGCACCTATTAAGAGGAAGTGAGAAGTAGTTGCTTCCTGTGGTGAGTTGGAACACGTGTTTTTTTTCACAGTTTCTGTTTCTATTTTTATATTTTGTTATTTAAGACCCATCCAGGCATGAGTCTGGATGCAGTATATAATGTAGAAAAGTGTATCTTGTCACTCCTGTGCTTGTGTTGTGCTTGTGAATCCCTGTGTATCATGTAGTGACACGTAACACGTAAAAATATTGCTCTGCAACTCCACCAGAAGTGTAACTCTTCAGGTTTAATAGCAGTATAAATATGTTCAACCCTGCTTTTGGTTTAAGGCTCCTTAAAATGAAGCAATGTTGGGGCGTCCTCTTGGTCTAGAGTTTAAGCACCATGTTATTGCAACATCCAACCAGTGTCATATATCATCTCTCTCTCTCTCTCTCTCATTTAATTTCTCTACTCAAGGACCAGTGGAGGAGTGTGCATGTTAGTTAGTGAGTCTTACTTGAGTGTCTCAGCCAAGTAGAAGCTTTGCTGTACGTCGTCGTGGTTGGGAGTTGAAGCGTAGACATCTCTAACGCCGCTGTAGCCTCCTTCTACTTTACAGTGCTGCTCCAAGGCCTGAATGAGGGACAGTGATTGAGTAGCACCACAGAAAGAGAGAATGACAACATCAACCAAGCTCTTCATGTGCTTAAAATATCACTAAACCCCAGGCGGATATTCACTAAATATAAAAAGTTTAATAAATTCACCTCCTGCAAGCTTCCTTCCTGATTTGTGTTGTTTTTGTAAAAAACCTGCTCTTAAAGTGCAGGTTTTTCACATGCTCAAAGCTGAAATGAAGCGCTTTACTTACTTTACTTCACTGAACCAAAACCTCTCAATTTAATAATGAGAACATCTTTGTCCAAATTGCTCTTTCTAAATAAAGTACAATATGACGAAAAGCCATTCAATGAACAACTGTTGTACCTGAACGGCCTCCCAGCCCCACTCCCTGTACTTCGGGTCGTGGGTGAACCTCCACATGTACAAGTAGGTCTCTATGACCTCGGGGCGGAGGATGAAGTATTTCTCATTCTGGCGTGTGGCGATGGCCTCAACCCCGCCGTCGAACCGGAACGCTTCTGGTCCCAGCTTCAAAGCTGCAGAGGAGAAAAGATGATGCAGATATAAAGTCTGATTTGATGTCAATTCCATATAACACTTGCTTAAGTGTGTGGAAAACTAAACATAATTGTAATTATGTAAGTGTGTAATTATCTGTAATGTATAGCAACAGAGCCTTTAAGAATGGTGACTGAGTTTCTTCCTTTATTGTATTTATTTTCTTGTACCTTATAGTTTTTATTGTGCTTGTATTGTGTTATCTATTTATTCTGTATTATCTTTTTATGCAGCACTTCGGAAACCTTGTGTTTCTTAAAATCGTGCTATATAAATAAAGTGGATTGGATTCATTCAACAGCAACAGTATAGCGTTTGTTACTAGCCTGCTATCTCTCTGTCTCAAGAAAGAGTCTCAGATCTCAGTCCTGGAGACCCCGTCGCCTACCCACACCCTCTGGATCACTATCGTTTGGATCAAAACACACTCTCTAGTCTGCCAGCCAGCTTCTCTCTGTGCCGGGACCCCCACACACACCTGCCTACCCAATCTGTTGCACATTTCATGTCTGTGAATAAACTGCTGAACTCACCCTCTCGGTCCGATCTGCTTTTGGGTTTAACTACAGAAAACCTGACACAAACGTAAACACCAGCGTGACCAATGTAACTAGTTTAGCAGCTGCACATTTTTGTATTCCCAACTTGTATATATTCAAATATTTGTTCTTGTATTTTATCCCTATTTTATTTCATGTATATTGTATCCTAGTATTTCATTTATATTTATATTCTGTGCTGTGTGACTGATTTTGCTGCTGTAACACTATAATTTCCCATTTTATTGGGATCAATAAATATCTAACCATCCATCCATCCATCCATCCATCCATCCATCTATCTATCTATCTATCTATCTATCTATCTATCTAACCATCTATCTATCTAACCATCTATCTATCTAACCATCTATCTATCTAACCATCCATCCATCCATCCATCCATCCATCTATCTATCTATCTATCTATCTATCTATCTATCTATCTATCTATCTATCTATCTATCTATCTATCTATCTATCTATCTATCTATCTATCTAACCATCTATCTATCTAACCATCTATCTATCTAACCATCCATCCATCTATCTATCTATCCATCTATCCATCCATCCATCTATCTATCTATCTATCTATCTATCTATCTATCTATCTATCTATCTATCTATCCAACCATCTATCTATCTATCCATCCATCCATCCATCCATCTATCTATCTATCTATCTGTGTGTCTGTGTGTGTGTGTGTCTGTGTGTGTGTGTGTGTGTGTGTGTGTATACTTACCGGTCCTGGTGTAAGACTCGTGACAGGTCCGGGCGATCTCGGCGGCCTGCTCCATCTGGTGCCCCGTCTTATCGCCGGGCGCTCCATCAGCACCCAGAGCGATCATACCACCTGCGAAACAGGTCAGGTGACCCATCTTATGCTCCAGCAGACCCCCCTTCCACTCCGCTATGTAGGTCAGCCCGCTGCTCGACTTCCTTATCAGGTTGGTTTCTATAGCCTGAAAGACAAAGAGTTTTTTATTATTATTATTATTATTAGGGAGTGAGTTGTTCCTTACTGCTAAATCCTAGAAGTGATGAGTCCAACATTGGCCCCGTAACCTGTAGTCATCCTCTTCTTATCGCCAGCTTAATCCAAGAGTGAGTCTCCATTTGCCAGACCGTCCTCCACAGCCCTGCGGAGGTGTGTGTGTGTGTGTGTGTGTCTGTTTGTGTGTGTGTCTGTCTGTCTGTCTCTCTGTAGGTGTGTTTGTGTGTGTGTCTGTGTGTATCTGTGTGTGTGTGTGTCTGTCTGTGTGTGTGTCTGTCTGTCTGTCTGTGTCTGTGTGTGTGTCTCTGTGTGTGTGTGTGTCTGTCTGTCTGTGTCTGTGTCTGTGTGTGTGTGTGTGTCTGTCTGTCTGTCTGTCTGTCTGTCTGTCTGTGTCTGTGTGTGTGTGTCTCTGTCTGTGTGTGTGTCTCTGTGTGTGTGTCTGTCTGTCTGTCTGTGTGTGTGTCTCTGTGTATGTGTGTGTGTCTGTGTCTGTGTGTGTGTGTCTGTGTGTGTATGTGTGTGTGTGTGTGTCTGTGTGTGTGTGTGTGTCTGTCTGTGTGTGTGTGTGTGTGTGTCTGTGTGTGTGTCTGTGTGTGTGTGTGTCTGTTTGTGTGTGTGTCTGTCTGTCTGTCTCTCTGTAGGTGTGTTTGTGTGTGTGTCTGTGTGTATCTGTGTGTGTGTGTGTCTGTCTGTGTGTGTGTCTCTGTGTCTGTGTATGTGTGTGTGTCTGTGTGTGTGTGTGTGTGTGTGTGTGTCTGTCTGTCTGTGTCTGTGTGTGTGTGTGTGTGTCTGTCTGTCTGTCTGTGTCTGTGTGTGTGTCTCTGTCTGTGTGTGTGTCTCTGTGTGTGTGTCTGTCTGTCTGTGTGTCTCTGTGTATGTGTGTGTGTCTGTGTGTGTGTCTGTGTCTGTGTGTGTGTGTCTCTGTGTGTGTGTGTGTGTGTCTCTGTGTGTGTGTGTGTCTCTGTGTGTGTGTGTGTGTGTCTGTGTGTGTGTGTGTGTCTGTGTGTGTATGTGTGTGTGTGTGTCTGTGTGTGTGTGTCTCTGTGTGTGTGTGTGTGTGTGTGTGTGTGTGTGTGTGTGTGTGTGTGTGTCTCTGTGTGTGTGTGTGTGTGTGTCTCTGTGTGTGTGTGTGTGTGTGTCTCTGTGTGTGTGTGAGAATCTTTTCACTTTAGGATTCTGTAGAATCTGCTGCGTGATTTTGTCTTCTTATACAAAAACTTGCTTTCTCTGTGTGCCATCATCTTCCGTCTGGCTCCTCAGGATTAAAGACAGAGTACTAAATACTTAAATAATAAAATACACTAAATATTTGAACATTTTGAACATAGCAGCGTCTGAAGTGAAAGATAGCAAACAACAACAACCAGTTACAATCTTGAAATAGCCATGGTAACATGGTCATAATTTGAATTATTGCTTCTATTATCTCATGATGAGCAACAGCTTCAAGGTTATTTGGGCTAAAAATCCTTTAATATCCACCCTGCAGGGAGAAATAAATATAACAGCAAGACCCCTTTTTAATCTCTAAAGCTGACCTCATGTGTGTGGTCTGCTATTATCAAGAACACACTTATTATCCATGCAGCTCCCTATCTGTAAATAACATGCTCAACCCCAGATTGTGTCCATTTCCAATTGGAAGTCACCGGCAGTGCATTATAACACATTCCCAGTGCTGTAGTACTGATCCATGTAGTGTTTGCATTTTCACATTTTCCTCACTTTTAGCCATGTGACAGACCACAGTTTTTAGTGGTAGTAGTGTAACAGATTGGAAATTACAGCCCTCAGAGATCAGTGCTTAACACCAATCACAGATGGTGCGTTTGGGGAGCTGTGACAAATGATGATTTCGATTTCAGCTGTACAATTACAGCTGTCGGGAGAAAAACCCAGCAACAGGAAATGTGTATCTAAAATTCATCAATGCTAAAGAAAAAAAGGGCTTACATGTTTATATATTTTCTTTATCACTATATTAAAGAGTAGCTCTCACCAAAATGCAAACTAGGGTGTTTCTGTGAATGTACCCGCACTCAAACGTTCATTTAAAAGCATATTTAGGACTGATTTTTGAAGATTTTTTGGTCAAATGGCCTTTTGAGTGGGAGTGCTACTATGATAGCATCAAAATCACTATTTTTAAATCACTCGAGACAACGTGCTTCGTATCACCAGGGGATCTACACATGAACGAGAGCATTGAGAACATTGTTTGTGTACACAGAGTTCACTAAAAAGAAAGGTTGAACAACTTAAATACTAAAATAACGTTAGTTCAGACTTCATTAGAAAGTCTGGATGATCTGTTATGAGAATTTATTATCAGATTTTGCCTGTTCTCTCCAACTGTAGTGGTCACGCAAAGTCAACGGCTGCAACCAGCATTTATGTTCTTAATTATTTAAAAAATCATTTCAACTAAAAGATGTTAGTGTATCCATTACGACTTCCTAAAGCCCAGTGATGTCAAAAGTCTAATTTTGTCTGACAAACAGTTTAAAACCCCCCAAAATTCAGTTAGCATTCACATAAAAGAGAAAAAAGTGTGAAAAAAATGAACCAATTATGAAAATAGATTATTTTTTGATCGATCGACTAGTTGTTGTAGTTCTAGTCTTTCCGACCTTGTTAATGCCCTAAACTGTGGAACTCACTGCCTCTAGATATTAGATTGGTAGGCTCTGTCTGTATTTAAAAGTCAATTAAAGGCCTATCTATTCAATCTGCCTTGTATTTTGGAGTAATACACATATATACACACATATATACACACATATATACACACACAGATATATATGAATAAAGTTGAGTGTCTGAAACTAAGAATAATTACGCCTCATGAGTCAAAGTCAACCCTGATTGAGATGTCTGGTGTGTATGTGTTGTCAGCAGTGTGTGTGTGTGTGTGTGTGTGTGTGTGTGTTACCTGCAGGGCATCATAATACATCCTCTTGCCCTCCTCATCAGTCTTGTCAGACATCAGCCAGGCCTTGAGCAGGTACTCATAGAAACTGTCACCAAGGCCACCCACGGAAACGTGATCTGTAACACACAGATGAACATAGATAGTAAAACACACACACACACACACACACACACACACACACACACACACACACACACACACACACACACACACTCCTGCATGTTTGCTGCTTTAGATTACATCCACGAACCATCTATAGTTCAACCTCACATGACACAAGAGAGATATATGTGTGTGTAATAATAATAAAGGGAACACACCTACAGTCTGTGATATACTACAGTATTATGTGTGTGTGTGTGTGTGTGTGTGGGTGTGTGTGTGTCTGTGAGAACAGGTTGTTATCGTAGGTGAGCTTCAGCCAGCCGAGCTGTTCTTTTGCACTGGCCCTGCTGATCGCCAGTGAAGGCTCATCCATATGCATGTGTCATTAACAGCGTCCAGCCCTGTTTGTGGAGCGCAGAGATTAAATGTCAGCTGTGATCATCTTGAAGCGAAAAGAAAGGAGGCAGGTGGTGAAGATTGGTTTTGAGCCGATAAGAGTACCTGCCGTCCTGCGAGTTCATTATCAAAACCAGGAACAAGGAGAGAGATGAAATGCTTAAAATAGATCTGTCTCAAAAAGAGATGACAGATTTGTGTATAAACATATTTCTGATGCATACTTCGAAGCAGAGAGAGAGGGTGGGAACTATGACTCAGCGTGCCTTATCCACACATGGTAACATAACAGCTGTTCGGATTAAACATAAAAAGACTCGGTTTTCTGTGTATGTACAGCTTATAACAGACACGTGGCGTTTCTGTGAGGCTGTGGTTAAGAGATATTTTTCAACAACATAACGCTGCAAACATCCCCAGGTCATAATTTATTTAACAAATGCATTCCCAACACTATTGCATACTTTTGGTCTAGATGGAAAAACCCTCTCTGACTAAAACAAGCATAAAAAGAGATTTTATTTTTGTGAGTGAGGATTTGTTCTGTTAAAACTTGCTCTTTCTATTCAGTAATTGAATATGTCATCATTTGCATAAAATACTTGGATAAAAAACACAGATAATGGCTCCGGTTAAGAGTGTCACTAAATGCCAACAATTATAACTGCAGATGTGCTGTCAGTAGCTTTATTCCATGTTTTAGGCATCAGATAAGAAAAGGTAAGCAGACCAGAGGTGCAGGTCCATATTTAACCATCACAGATAATACAAGTCCTCCAATCAAGGGCTGGGTATCAAAAACAACACCAGTCAGGACTCTAATAAACTCGGACGCATACCAGTGGGTATCACAGTGACTGGCCTGAACAAATATGATAGTTTTATAAGGTGAAATGAGTATTTAAACGTATAAAGCATGAAAGGTTATTACGTTTCATTCATTTCAAATCTGAAACGCTCACAAGCTTGAAGTCTCAGCAGATCATAACAACTTTAGAGACACAACTTTAGCTTTTGTGTTAATGTTCAATTTCCTTTTTCCACCTCTGCATGCGTCCTTCCCAATTTAGTCAAACACCACCGTCTAAAAACAATAAATCAGAAAGAACATGATGTGTCTGTACTATTTTGTATGCAGACACTGTTTCAAACAAAGTCAGTTTTTAATCTATTATCGGTCTAATTTGCCTAATCTCTGCAGTTCTTGGTTGGTGGCAGAAATGAAAACACAGCAGGCTGAAGGATCATTTTTCGGATGTTCCCGATGTGTTCAGGCTCCTGGGGCTCCACACTTCCACACATTATTTAGTGAAAAAGCCCATTAAAGATTTAGATAGACTGCCACTGAAAATTGGACTTTCATTTGACAGGTGATGAGAAATAATCCTCGGATGTTACTGTTGAACATGCAGGTTGCTGTTAGCTTGCCAAAACATTTAAGGATTGGTTCGACATTTTGGGAAATATGCTTTATTTGCAGAGCGTTAGACAAAGTCAATTGACACTCTTACATTTGTCGTTATATACGAGGCTAATGCTTTGAGATGGTCAATTTAGCTAAGCATGAAGACTGGAAAGAGCACCTCTAAAAGCTTACTAACTAACATGGTATATATCTTGTTTGTCTAATCCATACAAAAAACAATGATTTGTGGTTTGGAGGGGTTATGTGCCAGACCATTTCCTGGGAGCAGTGACTTCCTGAAGTCTCTGTTAGTGATGACAATGCTAATTGTCTCCTGGCTGTAGCCTAATATTTAATGTACAGGCAATTAAGTGGTATCAATCTTCTCCACTCTGCAAGAAAGTGAACAGGCGTACAGTATTCTCCCAAAAAGGTCAAACTGTTGCTTTAAGAACTTGATAATTTGATATAGCAGCTATGTCGAGGCTTGTCACTTTCAGTTTGTTTCCAAGTCCAGTTTCTGCTCTCCAGTGGTTAAAAATCGCTTAAAGCTGCTTTAAGAATAGGTTGAAAAATAGATTGCAATATGAAGCCCTTGTCAATTTCATTATATCTACTCAGCTGGCAGTTTTCAGTGACATATGACACGTGGCATTAGGAGAGACTTTTACTGTGGGTTCTTTCTCCAAACTATACCTCAGATCCCTTCTCTACTGGTCTATATACACGACGTTCCACTCCTGCCAGATGTCCCTCAGTTAGGCCAGATGTCCGTTACCTTGGAACGTACACATGTTTTACCAAAACATGTTCCTTCCCAAGGCTATTTAGCAGAGGCGGTGTTGCTCCGTCGATGATTTTGATTGGTTTAGAGCAGTGGTTCCCAATCTTTTTCAGCTCAACACCCAAAAGAGAAACTTGGTGTCTCCCTGGGACCCAAATTTACAAAAATAGACCATGAATCATTGTAACATCTACATTTTTAAACTGTAGACAAAAGACGGAACAAACCATGAATTAAATGTATATGAAGTGTATTTATTCCATTATAAAAGTAATCAACAACAGAAAAGGTCTCTATTGTCCTCTCTGTGTCTCCGTCCCCTCCCATCGTCCCTCAGGACCCACACCAACATGTTTTTAATAATGCTGACTTGAATTTAATGAGATGGATGTGTCTGGTTGAAACAAGCTGATCTACTCTAGGTTCGGTTTTTGAAAGTGCCATTCTGAGGTCATTCTGAGGTCATGTTGAGGTCATGCTGAGGCCATTCTGAGGTCATGCTGAGGTCATGCTGAGGTCATGCTGAGGTCATGCTGAGCATTTAGTCTGTTCCTGTATTTGTTTTTCAGGTTTTTTCATTTTAATTTTTTAATTTTGTTTTTCAGGTTTCTAGAGTCGAAAAGCCAGATTCTCATTTTACTCTCCCAATTGGCGACCCAATAAAACGGGCATGCGACCCATTTTGGGTCCCGACCCTAAGTTTGGGAAACATTGGTTTAGAGAAATGCCAATAAACCAGAGCATGTTTTTCTCCCATCCCGGACTAGCCAGACCCTCCTCCGCAGCGCAGTGGAGGAAGGTCTGGCGAAGCGAGACGACTTCTCTATTAAATATCTCTCGCTCTGTAACTTCATATGTATTTTCCTCTCCAACAGCCCCGTTCTCTCGTCTTCCTCACTTCTCCATCATTACCTTTTCAGCTACACTGTTTGAAGAGTCTGATAATCGATTTAAAATGAAACCCCGTTACCACGAGCTGTCAGAAAGGCAGCCAGGTGAACGGACACATGACGTTAGAGAAAGGGAGTAGGAAGTTAGAGTCACTTGGGTAAAATGTTGGGTTGCAGTAATGTGAAGAGAGTCAACAAGGTTCAGACGGAGAGAGTGATGAGAAGCAAAAAGGAGTGGAGAAGACACGAGAGCCAATCAGCACCACTGTTGAAACAATGGAAAATAAATCAATCTACAAAACTGTAGGGTCAATCTGTCATAGACTATGACATCAATATCAAAAGAGAACTTAAAAGATAAACACTTTTATGCCCATAATGTACTAAATAGTACAAAGACAGGCTCATATTTTAGCTTTCATTTTGACCTCCAAAAATAATATTTATTCGTACGGTTTTGTACAAAAGTATGCAAGTCAATCTGGTTTTTAAAGGGTAAATTAAACAGAAGGATTAAGGATGAGGACAAAATAATCTGAATATATACAGTATAATACAAAATGGCAATCCTTATTACATGCTACTCTAAAAGAACAAATGTGACCGACATTTTGAAAAAAATATTCCAAAGTCTAAATTGTCAAAATTGAAAGCTGCCTCTCCATAACAACTGCAACTATTGATTACTTTCACTGCCCACTGAACTGCTGACTATTCTCTCAATTTATCTTTTCATTGTAAAACTCATTTTCTTCCATCTATCCATTTCAAATTCCCATAAGCCAAAACTGATGTATTCAAATTGCAAAACAGCTCAAAATCAAAAGAGATCCAATTTATTGTTAGATGAAGAAGATGAAACCATTGAGTTTTAGACTCAAAAAAAGACTTGAGTCATAAATTGATTATTAAAAGAGTTACTAATGAAGTTTGCATCGATCGACTCATCCATTCTTCAACTTGTCGTTTGAGCTCTACTGACCATAGAACAAAGAACAAGAAGTCAGTGGCTCTGACAGCTCTATAAAAAGTGGGATGAGACCATTTTTCACAATAATTGGGGGCGAGTTCATCACTCTTAAACTTCTCAAATCTGGATGGGAGCCAGTAAAGTGATTGTAATATCAGAAGGACATTTGTATTCCTGGTTTCATATCAGCACAAATTACAGGTGTAGAATAGTTTTCTTTGAAAAAGCAGCATTAAGTGCATTGCAGTAATCCAGATAAGTGGTAATTTGCATGCGTAAGTGTCATCTTGAGAAAGAAAAAGTCCAACCTTGGTGACATTCTTTGAGTGATAAATGCAAATTTCATCAATGTTTCTAATTTCTGCCTTAAAGTTCACAATACTATTAACCCGACGATTTCAGCCTGTGATTTTCACTTTAATTACACTGTATTTAAGTGGAGTAACCCCCTCTCCCTCTCATTTTTATTCTTCTGCAAGAAATCATGAGCAAGTCTTGAATTTGTGTCTGCAAAACTTACAGGGAAGAAACAATTAGCCATGTTTCCTCTCTCTTTTAGCCAGCCAAGGACCAAAGAGCCCAAGAAGACCAAGCCATTTTTTACAGTCAGTTAATAAGGATGGTCCACTGTATTAAAAAGTGCTAAAAGCAGTATCCCAAAACACACTGACAACTTAAATCTGCTTTGATGTGAGCAACTGGAATATCAAGTTCCTAGAAGAAAAGCGGGAGCAGCACTGATCACGTTCATGTATCTAGCAGACGCTTGTGTTCACAGGGGTTAATTGTATCTTAATGATAAAATCTGTTGTCTTTTCTTGCAGCATTTAGACTAAAAATACAAACAAAGGGGAACAAATGCTAGTTCACACAACATCTAAGACTCCTGAGCTGAGCAGCACTGCTCCCACTCAGGTGTTGCCATGAGTACTATGCAGGTTGCAAATGCAGGGGTTAAAAAGGAAGACATTGGATGTGATGAGAGGGTTGAGGAGGACTTACGTTGGCCCCACTGGCCGCTGTTGGGGTTCAGGTAGTTGGGGTACAGCCCCTGGGGTTTGTCCAGGCGATTCAGTACTTTCCGGATGTTCATTACCTGATGATTAAAGAAATAAACCACAAAACTCACTTCACACAACACAAGTGATAATGCAATATGTATTAAACGCTAGGAGAAGACAGAAGCCGTTATAAATGTGACATAATCAACATCTCTGTTGGGAAATAAGATAAAGGGGTACTTGTACTTATTCATTGTACTTATTTTTGCCTACAGGAAAACACCTTTGACATTCAAGATTTCTTTATTTGTCATTCCACAGTACACTGTAGTAAGAAATTACATGCAAAGTTCACAGCTTAGAAAAAATACAGCACAGAAACAATTAAAAACACCGTAGAAAAAGTCCAGATATTTAGCTACAGTATAAAAATGAAAATAAATAAATGCTTATATGGTGTGCAGAGCCTGTATAGTGATAAATATACCAGGTCTAAAAAAAACTGAAAAATATAAATATCTAGATATATACAGCTGGGAGTGTAAATATCCGTATATAAAATAGCGCGGTAGAGAATAAGGTGCAGCCAGAACAGATACTAAGGTGCATTCAAACAGATAATTATGTACATGAGATAATTATGTACATTATGCACATAACAGACCCTGCTAACGTGCAAGTGGAAATCCTGAGCAAATGCAGCCATTAACTGAGAAAAAAAGCAATATCATCTATGCTCATGTGTGTCTGTTACCTTCTGTTCAAACTCAGGATTCCCTGAGAGTTTGCTGAGGTGCATGAACTCCAGATGCAGCGTGCCGTACTCCGCCAGGATGCTGCTGCCACCTGATGCCCAGGGCCAGTTTCTCCCAATACCACTGGACAAAGACATAGAGACGAGACAGAGGTTTCTCTTCAGAACACAGGACAACAAGGTCAGGTTTGACACTTTGGCCGTTTCATATCTTAAGTTTGTATTTTTATACATTTTAGTCGTAAGAACTTTAATATATGTTGATGGTGTTGCATAGTCTGTCCACCAGAGGACGCTCCATATATATATATATATATATATATATATATATATATATATATATGTGTGTGTGTGGGTGTCTCAAGGTCAGTCAATCAGAGCCTAGGGACCCCCCCTCTCCCCCCGACGTTGCCTGTAGTGACGATGAAGCTGCCCCGACTCTCAGGCCATATGTGAGCGTTATCAACCTCTGGCATGCTTGACAAGGACAGAAGACTTAGCAACAGGGTGTGTGTGTGTGTGTGTGTGTGTGTGTGTGTGTGTGTGTGTGTGTGTGTGTGTGTGTGTGTGTGTGTGTGTATGTGTGTGTGTGAGATCATTAGAGCCACTGACAGATCACTTCCAGACTAAGGACTGATGACTCTGGTGGCGATGCTTTACCTACTGATGAATACATAACAATTTACTACACTGTGTGACACACACACACACACACACACACACACACACACACACACACAACAACTCCACATGGACATGTGGACATGAGCTGTACACACACAGGAGACTTCCAAAAATAAAAAAAGGAGGAAAGGAGGAGTGTGAATTGGGAGAAGTGGCTTGCACACATATTGCTTCAAAGAGGTGGATGAGCGTACTAATTACCCCCACCACCCACCCCCCTCAACTCATCACGCTGCACAAGCCATAATTTGTTTCCCTTTACACCATGGATTTAATCAAGTCAACCAGACACAGAGTGGACTGCAAGCAGAGATCAGGGTCAGAGAACATAATATGGTGAAGAAACATCCCATCACTGTACGGTAGAACTGACTAAGTTGGGAGCTTGTTTGTTTGTTAGCTTTAAGTCTATGATAACCTGCACAAAAAGTTGACTGTATTGTTAAATCCAAAATATACAGTGTGTTTTAGGGCTAGTCCTTTATCTCCACAACACTCTCCACTTCCCCTCAGTCAACTTCTAGGCTTGATCTGTCTTTCCATCTCTTTGAATTGTTATTATATAGTATTAATGAACATTAAATCCCTTCTCTTGGATAAAGTGGAGGTAAACACAGACCTTTCCAACTCCCTCGCCAATCCCAATCCCCCCAAAGCCCCGCTGTGAGACAAACTAAATCCCTGTTAAGGAGAACAAAATAAAAGACAGCAGTGAGAAGCTGCTGCGTAAACCAAACAGACACAAACCAACGAGGAGCAGATATAGAGTAAAATACTGGAGACGGATAGATGAGGGTGTGCTTGGAATATCATTAATCTGGCCGGGGTGTCTGCATGTTTCAGAAAGATAACTAAGACTACATGAGATCTGAAATGCCAGCTGTAACTTAATTAGAAAAAGAAGAAATTTAAAAACCAGAGCTGTCAAACCCCAGTCTACTTGTTTAATCACAGCTATTGAAGTTTTTAAGCCACTTGGACAAAATACAACACTGGGAATTTACGTAAAGGCAATAAAATTGAAATTTTAAAAGAAATAAGGTGAATAAAATTTGCTTTCATATGGCGCCCGGGTTGCTCAGCTGGTAGAGCTGGAGCCCCTATATATAGAGGTGTACTCCTCAATGCAGCGGGTCAGGGTTCGACTCCGACCTGCGGCCCTTTGCTGCATGTCACCCCCATCTTTCCCCCTTTCATCTCTTCAGCTGTTCTGTCAGTAAAGGCATAAAAATGCCCAAAAAATAATCTTAAATAACTATTTCATGAACAATAAAATGCGGCGTTGATAGCTTCCAAACAGTCTTAGTTGTCTGGTGCGACCAGTAGCTGAAGGTGATGTTTGCAAATGTTAGATATCGCTGCATATAATGTATACTTTACATCTACATTTACCCTAACCCTATATCTGACATTATGAACCTGTTTCAATAGCTACCGAGGGGCATTTATGCCGGTTTTTGGATGGAAAATTTGTTGTTGCAGTCACTTCGGGGGAAGAATCACCAGACGCCTCCCGATACGATATCATCACCATACTCATGCCACGATACAATATTATTGTCATTTTAAACACATTGTGATATTCTGCAATATATTGCAATTTATAACCTTTTTCCCAACTTCTGATTTTTCCCCAATTTCACAAGACGTCCCCAAAAGGAAACTTATCAACATGTTTCATCTAAAAAGAAACATTTCTCTGTTTGTTCATCTCACTTCAATGTTATTGCTGCAAAATGGGACAAACTGAACACCACATATATAATATATAATAAAAGATCCATACTTGGCGCCTGTGTATCGATACAGTATTGCCACTGAAAATATTGCAATACTAGGCTGTATCGATCCCCCCCGCCCCAGTCACTTCCTGTACTGGGATTGGAAACTAGCATCCATCCACTGGCATCAGCACAATCTGACTGTATTACTCCATCTGATGGGAGTCAGCTGTTGTGTTTGACTACTGATGCAGATGTGCTGGGTGGCCCCGTTTCCACAGCACTGTTAACCAGCACGCTCTACATCACTTTTCTCACGAGAGTTATTACAAGCTCCGAGCTATTAAAACACAGTTTGGTTTACGACCTCTCCTTGCACTACAGACTCTACTGCAATATTGTAAAAAATACCGCACAGGCGTTCAAGGTTTGAGCATATATCCTTACAGAAACGTCAACTGACATCTATCCTAATTTTGAATTCACTATCCAGCAATGATATCCATTGTGAGGCCTCAGTTGGCCTAGTTTCCACAGACAGGGGTATGAAGATTCATATCAGAAGTTGGCTGAATAAAAAGTCTCAGTTTGTTGATTTCAGTTCACTAACAGGAGGCAGAGTGGTGTGTCTCTCTCTTCGTCATCATGCTTTACAGTAGAAATGTAAAACGGTGAGTAATTCTCTGCAAACGTTAATTAAATGTTATGGTGACCTAGAACTAGAGGACTTATGCAAAGCTTAGACTGGTGTTTCAAAGCTGATATTGAACTTTCTTTATAAATCAAGAGCTGAGGCAGTATCAGTCACCTCTGATAGAGAAGATATGAAGCAGTTTCTTAGGCTAATAGAAGCTCATGCCCATAGATTTGAATCAATTAGCTTTGTCAAGGTTTCATCCGGTTTCATAACCGTAACCATGAAGATGTGAAATCAGCATTTAAAGGTCTTTTAAAGGACAATGCCATGGCAACTGGAAAAACTAAGCTAACTCCATCTGCTGAGCAAGATGTTTCAATTACTGTTTCTGAGGTCAAGCATGAAGTTTAAACCTCCACAACCGTCCAATGTCCACGATAAAAGACGTTTTAGGAGCTACCAAACACTAGCTAAGCTCAAACTGCAGATGCAAGATAGATAATCAAGTTGCTTTAAACAAACCTACAGTACAAACATCCTGGGGCTTAGAGACATATCTGAGAAATGAACATTTCTTCTACATCTGTGTCACAGCTGGACTATTAATGAGTGCAGTTCAACCCTTGTGTTATCTTCCTGTCAACCGAGCAACTTTTTGTTTTTCTGGGTCCAAATTGAAACCTTTTTTCCAACGTTTTGGTCGTCTTGTTCCAAACGTTTGGTGCTATTCCCGCTGATGTTTTTCTCAATTTATTTCTGCGCCTTTTGGCGTTTTTGTGGTTTTTACCCCACGTTTTTTAAGCTTTTTTTGGACATTTTAATCACTTTGTTCAATGGTCTTTTTTTTAATGCTATGAAATTGAATAAAACATCCAAATTTAAAGAAAGCAGTGGGCTGATCATTTATTTTACTCGTGAAGAGCGTTATGTGGAACAATCCGCGTTATTTTTCTGAAAATTTGGTTGACAGACACTTCTATGATAAAGATTTCTTTTCCAAAATGGGTCAGATTTGCCCCGAGGACAACACAAGGGTTAAAGCACTTCAACAATCTATATTGTGGGAATGTCTTTAAAGATAATCTGACATCATATTCTCTGCAAAGCCAAAAACCACACAAAGAGATCAAAAGGGTCCATGCAACAAATATAGAGCCAAAGTCTTGACCTAGAAAAGACTGGGTCCTTACAGATAGATGCCACTGTGAATTATGAGGGTTCGCATCAGAGGACATATTCCAGTCTTCTTAAGGGTCAATCTGGTTTATCCTTTTGGAGGTGTCTAATCTTCTTATTATTCAACCTCTCACACCCGTAGCCATTTTCCTGGCCAGCAGTGAAATGACAAATCCTAGCCTGCTAGTTTTATACCCTCCAGTCCATTCAGCAGCGCCAACAGCAGTGATTTTAATTCGGTGGTGCCAAGCAGTAACCTGGAAAAAAAGAAAAGGCATTTCATCTCCATAAATTAGCATGTCACGCCAGGAAGCGCCCTCTCATGCTCCTCTAGTATTATGTTCAGAGGACTCCTTCAACTCAATTGTATTTGGATGAAGTCTATATTTCCGCCCAGTTTTTTGTGTCTGTCCTCCTCCTGCTCACTCCTGCCATGACCTCTGTTTCCCTCCTGCTTTTCTTCACTCAATATCTCTTCCTCCTATGTCTTAAAATCTATTGTACCTCTCCTCCAGGCACAAAGAAATTGTGAATTGCGACAGATTCACAGTTAGCAACTTAATTAGAGGCCTTAAATCATGGCTGCCTTCCACTGCCTGAGGTTACTGCAGAGGAGAGCTGCACAGAGAGCAAGTGTGTGCATTTGTGTTTGCTTAAAAATCTATGGAGACCCTAGATGCCAGACTTGTCTTGCCTGAGATTGTGTTTCTGCTGTATGTACAGGTGTGTAACAGGTTATCTGAATGCTTGTTCACAAGACTTCAGTTGGAGCACTGGCATACTGGAAGTGAGATAACACTGCCAAAGGAATGGGGGGGGGGGCAGTAACCCAGTCCGTAGGGAGTTGAGTTGGGAACCGGAGGGTCGCGGTTCAAGTCCCAGTACGAACCAAAGTATGCAGTGTGGATCGGTAGCTGGAGAGATGACATTTTCACTTCCTGGGCACTGCCAGGTGCTCTTGAGCAAGGCATCCTCCCCGCAACCGCTCAGGGCGCTGGTCCAGCTGGCAGCCCCCTCACCATTTGTGCATGAATAGGTCCTGAGCATGTGTGTAGTGATTACTAACAAAACAGAGTGTAAATTGTAATTACCCCACTGGGGATCAATAAACTGTATACATTAAATAAAAATTAAAGAAAGAAACCATCATAGAATTTAATTAGATTTCTGAATTTTAATCATTTCATTCCACATGTCACGACTTCTCCTGCTGCCATGCTCACAACACTCAATTCTACTTTTACTATTTATTGTACTGTTGCAGCTCTAAATGCCTTAAATATTAATACGCTGTCATTGGTCTTTACTAAGCACAGCTAGTTCATTTTCCTATCACATCTAGAAAAAAGGCTCCATGATGGAGTGCCACAGGGTCACCCACTGTAACAACCTCTCTGAGCTGTGCTAATAGAGCCATTCTCCATCTAGGCCTACTAATCAAACTCCAGGACCCCAAGTGCTGAGGATTGATTGCTTCAGCCTCAGAGCCTGTAGCTGGAGGAGGAATTCTGCCCCAAACTGACATTTTTTCTATGAGATAAAAAAAGAGCACGGGCAAAAGAGTTAGCTTTTTAATGTCATTTTGATGACATTGTTTTTATCAGTTATCTGGCTAGAAAGCAGACGCTTTCTCTGAGTGGATGGGATGGTGGACAGCTAAGAAATATATATATATATATATATATATATATATATATATATATATATATATATATATAGTCTATTATACATACACACATATACGTGTGTGTGTGTGTGTGTGTGTGTAGCTCTTTAATTCTCTGTGAGGGTAAATTCTGAATAAACACCCGTTTGCACCAACTAACATTTTAAACCGTTCTTTGCCATTGTTGATTATTAGTAAAAGCATTTTGAAAGCATGGCATTTACAAATTACATTTTAGCATTTTTCAAAGCTTTTATTGTCAATTAGAGAAAAAAACTTGATGTATGTGTGTTTTCTTGAGTGTGTCTGTGTGTGCATGGGATACAACGATCACCATGATGCTTGTAGAGAAGAATGAACAGTTCATTTCAGGGGGGAGCACGGATCCAGATACCTCAACACAACCCACACACACACACACACACACACACACACACACACACACACACACACACACACACACACACACACACACACACACAATGCCTCATCCCATTAAGGCCAGTGAGTATGCAGTGCAGTGGCAGTGATTTGCAAGAGCCTTATCATTCTGAATGTTAATAGAAGAGCTATGGGATATACTGGCCGAAGCAGATAACCACTGGGTAACTAGTGTGTGTGTGCGTGTGTGTGTGTGTGTGTGTTTGTGTGTGTGTGTGTGAAAAGTAAGCGACAAAGAAAGTGTCAGAGGAAAACAGTTTGTAAAGTACTGCTGTGGCTTCCATTGCAAAAACACAGCAACTTAACACATACTTTAGTCCGTATGGGGACTTGAACCAGCAACCCTCTGGTTCCCAACCCCAAGTCCTTCGGACTGAGCTAATGCCCCCCCCCAGTATGGCTACAGACAGAGCATCGGTTAAGGGGATTTTCATCACGGCTCCGTTTCATACGACCTTTTGATTACTCTGTACACTACGTTAATGTTATGGGATAAATTGTTCAACTCTGCTGAAAAGCATCCAATGAAAATGTGTGTGACACATTTGTTATGTCCCCCAATTATTACAATTAGTTCCTTTTCTGGATTATCATAATTCAATAACTTAAAGGGCAAGTGACATTTTCCACAGAGCAAAGTAAAAACAAATGTATGCAGCAATTGGTTCTCTAATCTTTTCAGCTAAACCACAACATCTTTTGACTGAATATACTGAATTAAATATTTCCTCACCAACGCTTGTATACTTAATAAATGTTCTACTTCCACAAAGTCTCTGATGAAAGTTTGAAAATCATTAAGTCATGAAGGAATAAAAGAGAGTAGAAAAAAACCCACCAAAACCAAACAAGAGTTTTCTTTGATAGTGTTCATTCAACAGAATATTTCACTGGAGGAGTCCATTTTTTTGTCTTTGTAGTTCTTTTACTTGCATTTTCAAAGCTGAATTCAATGTTCCTCAGTATATCTGCAGTGCCACCAGATCTGCTACGTTGGGGGGCAGAGTCTGTGGCAGATCAGTTGGATCTTAGCCAAATTTTCTGCTCAATTAGCGGCTTTATTCACAGAGAAAGACAGAAACATGGGGGGGGGGCGGCTTAAGAGTCCAGGGCCAGCCTCTGCTCCGTTATGGACTACTGTGACATTATTACCAATTTATTGCACTATTGTGCCATATTGCACACTGGTTACTTTACGATTATACATATTTTATATATTATCATTTTTCTCTACACTTGTATATGCAGGTACATTGTTTTTCGTCCCTTTAAGTATTTTTTTTCAGTAGTTCTGGAATTTTTTCTTTTTAATCTTTGCTGTCGTATATAATCTGATTTTTTAATTTTATTTATTATTTCTTGTTTTTTCTGTATTTGTGTGAGTGAGTATGTGTGTACTGTACGTCCTTGTAATCTGCTGCTTGTAACAGAGACATTTCCCAATTTGGGATTAATAAAGTCCATCCACCCATCCACCATCCACCCATCCACCATCCATCCATCCATCCATCCACCCATCCATCCATCCACCCATCCATCCATCCACCAATCCACCCATCCATCCACCAATCCACCAATCCATCCATCCATCCATCCATCCACCCATCCACCCACCCATCCATCCACCCATCCATCCACCCATCCATCCACCCACCCACCCATCCATCCATTAACCCATCTATCATCCATCCACCCATCAATCTAGTTTCAAGTCTTCTGAAGATGAATCAACTGTACATCCGTCCGTCCGTCATCAATCCACCCATCCATCCATCCACCCACCCACCCACCCACCCGTCATCCATCCATCCATCCATCCATCCATCCATCCATTAACCCATCTATCATCCATCCACCCATCAATCTAGTTTCAAGTTTTCTGAAGATGAATCAACTGTACATCCGTCCATCCGTCCATCCATCCATCCATCCATCCATCATCCATCCATCCCCCCATCCACCCACCCACCCAGTTTCAAGTCTTCTGAAGATGAATCAACTGTACATCCGTCCATCCATCCATCCATCCATCCACCCCCATCCACCCACCCACCCAGTTTCAAGTCTTCTGAAGATGAATCAACTGTACATCCGTCCATCCATCCATCCGTCCATCCATCCACCCACCCCCACCTTCAAGTCTTCTGAAGATGAATCAACTGTACATCCGTCCATCCATCCATCCGTCCATCCATCCATCCGTCCATCCATCCATCCATCCACCCACCCATCCATCCATCCGTCCATCCACCCACCCACCCAGTTTCAAGTCTTCTGAAGATGAATCAACTGTACATCCGTCCATCCATCCATCCGTCCATCCATCCGTCCATCCATCCATCCATCCACCCACCCCCACCCACCTTCAAGTCTTCTGAAGATGAATCAACTGTACATCAAGACGAGATTCCCCACTGAACAGCATGATAAATAATTCTGTTGAGACTTCTTTTAAATTAATATAGAGTTCTTTCATTACATTACATTACATTACATGTCATTAAACTGACCCTTTTATCCAAAGCGACCTCCAATGAAGTACATGTTGCTTTATTCTTGTTAATGGTCTTCTACGTATGAGCAGTCTGGTGATCAGTTAGCTTTATTAGTGCATGAATTTTCTATTAAATATCTTAACATTCGGTTTGGGCGATACGGCTAAAAATGTTTTATCCCAATATAGATCATATCGGTGATTCATTACATAAATAGGCTATAAGAAATATCCAAATGGTAAAGCAGCCTCTTTTTGTGTACACCTGTGTGAATTATCTAATTGATAAATGAAAAGTACTTTTTTCTCATTTTATTTGGAACTTTAATGCAAAACGAACGCAGAGTGCGGTCTAAATGACTTAAATATATATATATCAGTAGAAATATATAGAAATATATAGAAAGATATCGTCATATTGCCCAGCCCTACTTAACATTTACCACCTCTTGATTCCAGCATGTTAATTTAAATCCACTTCACACAGCGGAGAATCCACTTTGTAAGGCGATTTAAAGAAAAACAACCAAATAAAGCAATGAATATATTGGAAACTACATTCAGATCTTTTTGGGCTGTTTTTATAATTACTGGAAGAATAACACCCCCCGGAAACCTTGTTTGTGCTGTCCTCCAGGGATTTACCTTTTCACCTTGCTGCAGTGACGGACAGGTGTACCTTAGGACCCTGTGACATCACAGTTGGGCGTGGTTACAGGTGCAAAAAGGCGCATTTCTGATCACATCAGTGATGTTAGCTGTGGTCAGCGCTGAAACTTCATCTTGACACCTAAACCTGGTGTTACATTACTCCAATAGCCAATTAAAGAACCAGGTGTCAGAACTGGAAACATATTGAAGCAGTCTGCACTTATGTAGCAGTGGATTAAGTCCTGTTACAATACAAAGTTTTAGGAATAAACTAAGTGAGTCTGAGTTAGAATAAGTATAAGTAAGAATAAAAAGTAGGTAAGACAGTAAATTCATCTTGTTCTCTGAAATTAAAACCCAGCAACTGGCCTTGTTTTTTGCCGCTTCTCTTCTCTCTTTTTTTTTTTTAGATAGCTACAGGGCAGAGCGATAAAAAACCTGCAGAGGGAATAAAGAGAACAAGGCCATGGAGTGGAGTGGAGTGGACCTGAAACTGGAGAAGATACTGGGTCACCTTAAGCAAGATGGATGGACCGAGGAAGGACGGAGAGGGAACACAGGAGAGCAGGATGTGAAAAAGAAAGTTTCCTAACAAATGAAGAGAGGGGGTTTGGGGGGGTAAATAGGGATGAAGGGAGAGCTGATAATTGGGCCTCATTTGCAAGTGAGCCTGTGTGTGTTTTACAGATTTACTCTGCTTCAATCTAGGTCAAGGTTGTGTAGGCAGTCTAACCGCTCCCAAGTACACTGCTTCAGAAGTACTTCCCTGGTGTTTCTTCTCAATTACCCATTTAAGGCAACTTTTGATGTGTTTCTATCAGTCTCTACCTCCATCTCTCTCTAACCAACTGAATGAAATGTATTCAAACTGAGAGACTTTGATGTAAAGAGTTGTGTTTTCCCACATTTTATGTCTGAGCTGTGTTTTGATCTCATTAAAGTTATAGTGCGTAGTTTCTGTGCACAAAAGACGCCGGACGACACAATCTCATGAACATAGTCATACTGAGAAATACTGAGAGAGTTGTGTGGAGTCTTAATTAGCTTTGTAGCAACTAATTTGGCGAAGGCTTGAAAGTAACGGACGTTCATTAATAGAAAAAAGTGATGCACTAAAGCTTTAAGCTGCAAACCGTTTTTATATTAATTATTAACACAGCAATCCACGTGATATTGGTCTGTGTCTGCTTGTATTCTTTTAAGTCTAAATCCCCCCTCATTTTCTTTAAATTAGCATTTTAATGCTAATTGGAGGTTTAGGAAGTAAAGCACTACGAGCTGTGAGCGTGTAATGTCGGCACAGCAGGGAAGTCGTTCCCATAACAACAGCTGAAGCCAATGAAATAACTACAATGAAATAAACAATAAGCCTAATCAGTAAAGGCATACAGAGGTCACAGCGGGTACATTGAGAACACCTAAATGGCTGGGTGCTGTATACAGTCTATATACTGTATATATATATATATATATATATATATATATATATAGATTCATACTGTATGATTTAGATCTGCTTCTCAGTTAAGGTTGTTCTTATTTAATACTTCATATTTTTAAAGCAAGACAACAATCCAAAATGTGTTTAAAACAAAAACTACCTTGAAGCCTTAATACAGAAAGACATAAATATTCTTTCTGCTCTGCACACGGATGTTCACTGTTTTATACGTGTTTTCACTTGAGCTGAACACACACAGCATTAGCTGATTCCATCTTGAACAATGCAGTCCTAAACACTCTTTGATCCTATCGGACTCCCCAGTGTTACGGCTCTCTTTCAAGAGGCCTATGATTGATCCAGAGCACCGTATACACATGTGCAGAGATGCATGCGTAGCCAACGGGTCTAAATTGATGCTCCTACAAAGTAATTTCCAGGGATCGGTATGTGTAATTGAAAAACATGCATTTAAACAGATGACTGGTTGGTGTTATGTGTACATGTCACATACAAGAAGAACACTTTCAGCTAGAAATACTTCAGCAGTTTGAGTTCCCTGCTCAGTGGTGCTACGTGTGTGTGTGTGTGTGTGTGTGTGTGTGTGTGTGTGTGTGTGTGTGCCTCAAAGCTATCATAGCTCAGTCATGCAGGTAAAGTCATCATCACCAGCAATCTGCTCAGGCCTCTAGGGGAAGATGCATGTGTATACACATGTGAATGTGCACAATGGCGCGCACACACACACTAACACACTCACACTCCCTGAGGTGTTTTTCACTCAGGAGAGGAGGACAAGAGGGGGTGCAGAGTCCATTCACCCATATAGACAGAACGGAAATGTATTTGTCACAGCACGTTAATCGTCATGACAACCTGCCTTTTAATTAACATCTGACAAACAGAAGAGTGCCGTGTCTCTCTCTGGGGAAAGACGGATCGAAAGAAAGTAGATGGAGGGGAAAAAAGTGCTCTTCTCATCACTTGTGATTGACAAAGGCTGTGGAGGACGGCAGACCGACACATGTTCGCTACGATACCGATATTGTGTTGCATGAGTACTCGTAAAATATAGTTAAGGTATGTTTAGTTCATGCAACTAAAACTACCCAGTTAAGGTCAAGAAATGATAACCGTCTTGGTTAAAACACAGCAGTGACTGGTGATGGGTGCCAGGTTTCTCCTTCTAAACAGGAGATTTAAAGACATCTAGGTAATCTTAATGAGCATTTAATATTACGTTTTGACAATTCATAGACTAAGTGGAAGGATTAAGAAAAAAGTAATTAGTGGTCAGCCATTATTGGTTGTACAGATGATATAATTCACTATACTTTCCTTTTTGAATTCTCAGAATATCAGTTGATAAAAAGATTAATTAATTATTTCTTTTTTTATTTCACTACCACCACCTTACTACCACTAGTTTTACACTACTTTTTGGAATACATGGTCAATAACCCTCATTTATATAGAATAATACCTAATATTTGAGCTAATTAAGCAGAAATTATTAATTATTTTGACTAATAGTTAAGATCAGAGGAGCGTATGTTGAGTGGATGAGTTTGTCAGGATGCTGATTTGAAACCATTTCAATTTACACCCGAAATTCAAAGAAAGTGATTAATTGTATTTGCAAAGAGCGTTGCATGGAATCCATCCTTTTTTGTGGTAATTTGGTTAAAAGGAATGCCATATTTCTGATATAGACATTTTTAAAAGGGGTCAAATTTGACCCGAGGACAACAGGAGGGTTAACTTGGTGTGTGTTTCTGCACGTGTGTGTGTGTGTGTGTGTGTGTGTAGCAGTCCAACCCCGCGGCTGTGAGTATTTAGAAACTTTCGGTTTGTCTTTTGAGTGGTGGTTGAGTTTTAGAGCCAGCTTTTGACATGTAGTCCTGGATGAGAAACCAACAACTTCTGTCTGACAAGCACGCTCCGTCGTATAAAACTAAACCGTCTCAGCGGCGTGTGTGAGAGCGGAATAGAGACGAGCTCGTGTTCCCCGGCTCACGTCGAGCCTCAGACCACACATCTCATGTGTGTGTGTGTGTGTGTGTGTGTGTGTGTGTGTGTGTTCTACCTCTTGAGGTTGAGCAGAGCCCAGGGAATGCCGGTGGGCGTTTTGAAGGCTGGCAGCAGCTTTTCACCCAGCTCCACCGCCTTTCTACGGTACACCTGAGAAGAAAGAAAGAAAGAAAGAATCTCATTACAATTTTCTTGACCAACACACTGAAAAGATATGGATTTAGAAAATCACTTTACAGAAAATCACAACTACAGCACACATTTTTAGTATTATTACACAGCAACAACATTCAGTATCAGACTCATTACTCAAGAATACTGAGGGACGCCATGGGATTGTAATTGTTATAGGGCTTCAGCTATTGATTATCTGCTTTATGGATTCATCTGCTGATTATTTTCTCGCTTAATCGATTCCTCGCTTGTTAAATTTCCCACAGCCCAAGGTGAAGATGGCTTGTTTTATTCAACCAAGAGTCCAAAATCCCAAAGTCCCCCCAAGTTCAGTATTCATCATTAAGGACAAAGAAAAGCATCAAATATTCACATCTAAGAAGCTGGAACCAACAAACATTTGGCAAGACTAATACAAAATTTAAAAAAAAAGGTCTAAATTGTTGTCAACTGCTAGCCTGGAGATTAAGGGTCTGGCATCGAGTAATGAAAGTCGCCCATCTCGAGGGGGGGCACCCAGCGTGCATTTGAAAATCTCACTGCACGCAATTGGATAACACTACGACCAATCACAACAACACACGGGGTGACGTATCCAGAGCCCCGTACGCTTAGCAACCAGCGGAGCTAACTGGTAGATTAGACTGTCGTCATCTGTTCAGCTCGCCTCTGGCCCCGCCCACATCAGATACACCGATGTGATTGGTGCATCTCGCCTCTGGCCCCGCCTATATCAGATACACCGATGTGATTGGTGCAGCTGGCCTCTGGCCCCGCCTACATCAGATACACCGATGTGATTGGTGCAGCTCGCCTCTGGCCCCGCCTACATCAGATACACCAATGTGATTGGTGCAGCTGGCCTCTGGCCCCGCCTACATCAGATTCACCGATGTGATTGGTGCAGCTTGCCTCTGGCCCCGCCTACATCAGATACACCGATGTGATTGGTGCAGCTTGCCTCTGGCCCCGCCTACATCAGATTCACCGATGTGATTGGTGCAGCTTGCCTCTGGCCCCGCCTACATCAGATACACCGATGTGATTGGTGCAGCTCGGCTACGAGTGCATAGTTAATGAGCAGCATTACTCGATGCCAGAAGAACTCGCTGAGAGAATCCACACTGTGCTCTCGCGAGAACTCGGGACCTCCAGACTAATCAACTGCTACTATAATTATAATCCTGCATGCATTTCCCATGTCTGTTGTTTTGGATTAATCTCAAAAGTGAAACTTTGATAAAATTATGAATTTTGCCGGTATGTACACAGTGCAAGAAAACAGGAAATGTAAGCATTTTCTTTTAAATGTATACACATTTCTTTCCCTTGAATAACTATCAGCTACTGAATATGATTTCCTGGTCCAAGCTTCTGTGTTAGCATATCTGACCGGGCAGCTTTGTACCAGTTTTTTGGGGGGGGGGGGGTGTTCTGGTGTCTCTTAGGGGTCTGATTTTGTTGGCTGTGACGATGAAGTACTTCCATATTTGGCTCATGGCGTGAGTTTAGTCAAGCGGTTAGCATAGACTGGGATTTGGCCCAAGGCGCGGTGAACAGTTTGACGCCGTTGCCAAGGCGTCAGCGGCTTGACTCGCGCCGCTGCTGCTATCCACTGACAACAGCGAGCGAGGCGTTATGCCCGTTTTAGTTTTTCTGTTTACTACTGCAATCCACATGTACATGGCTGTTTTTGTTTTAAATCCCTGACCCTTGATATAGAGCAGGAGTGCTCCGTGGCACAGATTCATCCCCCCATAGACGGCAACAACACCGTAAACCGGAAAGGTTTGAATTTGGAATAAAAGACTTAGACTTAGACTTAAAAAGGGTCAAAGCTGCAATAAAACAGAAACCTAGAAGATGAAACACTATCTAAGTATTTTTGATAAGTGGTATGATATCTAGCTTCATAATTAAGAAACAAGTTCACTTGTTAAAGGCAGGACGTTGTCTAGATCCAGTGAGAACCTGTGAGGAGGCATAGAGCGTTGCAACATGCACACCAAGACACAACTTCTGAATTATGGATATAAACGCAGGAAACCAAGCAACACTGTCTCCTACATTATAAAAACACTTTACAGCCTTACTTGATTTGCTGCATTTGCAAATCAAACAGATCTAGCTATGAATCAGCAGCCACTATTGAAATGCCTGTTTAAAGTAATGTGCTTTACCTCATAAAAACTGGTACATTTATGTGGTTTCAAGCCTCATTCCCAATTCTAACAGAGTGAGTATTATTAATACAGTTTTCCATTCAAAGTCAAAGCAAACTGTCACCAAATTACTGTAGATAGATAGAGAGATAGAGAGATAGATAGATATATAGATAGATAGATAGAGAGATGGATAGATGGATAGATAGATAAATAGATAGATAGATAGATAGAGAGATGGATAGATAGATAGATAGATAGATAGATAGATAGAGAGATGGATAGATAGATAGATAGATAGATAGATAGATAGATAGATAGATAGATAGAGAGATAGATAGATAGAGATAGATAGATAGAGAGATGGATAGATATAGATAGAGAGATAGAGAGATGGATAGATGGATAGATATAGATAGATAGATAGATAGATAGATATAGATAGAGATAGAGAGATAGATAGAGAGATGGATAGAGATAGAGATAGAGATAGATAGATATAGATAGAGATAGAGAGATAGATAGATAGAGAGATATAGATAGATAGAGAGATAGATAGATAGATAGATAGATAGATAGATAGATAGATAGATAGATAGATAGATAGATAGATAGATAGATAGATAGATAGATAGATAGATAGATAGATAGATAGATAGATAGATAGATATAGATAGATAGATAGATAGATAGATAGATAGATAGATAGAGAGATAGATAGATAGAGAGATAGATAGATATAGATAGATAGAGAGATAGAGATAGATAGAGAGATGGATAGAGATAGAGATAGAGAGATAGATAGATATAGATAGAGATAGAGAGATGGATAGATAGATAGATAGATAGATAGATAGATAGATTGGTAGATAGATAGATAGATAGATAGATAGATAGATAGATAGATAGATAGATAGATAGATAGATAGATAGATAGATAGATAGATAGATATAGATAGAGATAGAGAGATAGATAGAGAGATGGATAGAGATAGAGATAGAGAGATAGATAGATATAGATAGAGAGATAGAGAGATAGAGAGATAGATAGATATAGATAGAGATAGATAGATAGAGATAGATAGATATAGATAGATAGAGATAGAGAGATAGATAGATAGATAGATAGAGAGATAGATAGATAGATAGATAGATAGATAGATAGATAGATAGATATAGATAGATAGATAGATAGATAGATAGATAGATAGATAGATAGATATAGATAGATAGAGATAGAGAGATAGATAGAGAGATGGATAGAGATAGAGATAGAGAGATAGATAGATATAGATAGAGAGATAGAGAGATGGATAGATAGATAGATAGATAGATAGATAGATAGATAGATAGATAGATAGATAGAAAACTGCCCACAGTAATTTTGTTCTCAAAAACCCAACTTTTGTTGCAACTTCCTCCGTCTCCTGCAACTTTTATCGCAATTCTTTTTTAAAACTTACGCAACTTCAGGCATTTTGGGCCGCAACAATCTCGAAAGAAGTCCGTGAAATCCTGAAGGGACTGAGTAATACCGCTCATACGCAGACGGAGGGGGCGCAGTACCATGCACTATATCAGCAAGCTGGCAGGTCTGTTCCCTAAGGGTCTGGCACTCAGCAGGGTGTGAGAGACCGGCGCCAACGGGGGGGAAGGTTTGTGAAGAAGAAAAGCTCAAGAGGCTACTTGTCAAAACAATATGGTAATGCAACAGCTTTTCCTTCAAAAGTCAGAGGCAGGAAAAGGTTACTGTGAGACGGACGAGGAAGAGAGGCAACGGGAACGTGGTGTTCACGTGGGGTTCACGTGGGGTTCACGTGGTGTTCACGTGGGGTTCACGTGGGGTTCACGTGGTGTTCACGTGGGGTTCACGTGGGGTTCACGTGGGGTTCACGTGGTGTTCACGTGGTGTTCACGTGGTGTTCACGTGGGGTTCACGTGGGGTTCAGGTGGGGTTCAGGTGGTGTTCACGTGGGGTTCACGTGGGGTTCACGTGGGGTTCACGTGGTGTTCACGTGGGGTTCACGTGGGGTTCACGTGGTGTTCACGTGGTGTTCACGTGGGGTTCACGTGGGGTTCACGTGGGGTTCACGTGGTGTTCACGTGGGGTTCACGTGGGGTTCACGTGGTGTTCACGTGGGGTTCACGTGGGGTTCAGGTGGTGTTCACGTGGGGTTCACGTGGGGTTCAGGTGGTGTTCACGTGGGGTTCAGGTGGGGTTCAAGTGGGGTTCAGGAAACATGACGGTCTGGGATTAAGCATCACATCATGTTGGGGGGAGAACAAGCAAGTTTAACATGTCCGTCAGGGGTTCACGTGGGGTTCAGGTGGTGTTCACGTGGTGTTCACGTGGTGTTCACGTGGGGTTCACGTGGTGTTCACGTGGTGTTCACGTGGGGTTCACGTGGTGTTCACGTGGGGTTCAGGTGGGGTTCAGGTGGTGTTCAGGTGGTGTTCAGGTGGTGTTCACGTGGTGTTCACGTGGTGTTCACGTGGTGTTCACGTGGGGTTCAGGTGGTGTTCAGGTGGGGTTCACGTGGGGTTCACGTGGGGTTCACGTGGGGTTCACGTGGGGTTCACGTGGGGTTCAGGTGGGGTTCAGGTGGGGTTCAGGTGGTGTTCAGGTGGTGTTCACGTGGTGTTCACGTGGTGTTCACGTGGTGTTCACGTGGGGTTCAGGTGGGGTTCACGTGGGGTTCACGTGGGGTTCACGTGGGATCAGGAAACATGACGGTCTGGGATTAAGCATCACATCATGTTGGGGGGAGAACAAGCAAGTTTAACATGTCCGTATGTTTCAGATACCACGAGTGTTGTGGACTTTGGTAACACACACACAAACAAACACACACACACACACACACACACACACACGCACAAGCGCGAGCAAGCATGCACACACACACACACACACACACACACACACACACATTTCTTCTCTTCATTTGAAAATGTATTTATTTCCTATGTATTTATTATTCGTATTACTTTTTGTTGACACCAAATTACCCCAGTCTGTGTGTGTGTGTGTGTGTGTGTGTGTGTGTGTGTGTGTGTGTGTGTGTGTCGGGTGGCACTATGGGAGCAGGACTGTGTCGTAACAAGGCATCAGATCCAAGTGATGAATGCCTTTAATAATGGCAGCAGCACACTGAGGGAATAATAAAAAACACTTCCAGGGAAACACAGAAGAATAAATTAAACACACCTTGTGTCCAAGGCCATCAAGCAATCTGCCAACAAGCGTTATTTAATAAGCAACTGAATTACACACACACGCACACGCACACGCACACACACACACAAAGCTTGTGGCAAATGGCATTAGGAAAAACTGATGTTAATCATCACATTCATCCATCAGGAAAATGGACTACCTGTGTGTTGTGTTTTTATTTCTAGGTAACCTGATAAATCATTATTTTGATTTCCAGCATCAGTAAGTCCCTTCTTTGGATCAGCTGACTGCCAAAATGTTCACAGACTAATAAAGTCTGCATGATTATTATTTTAATAAGGAATGTACTTGTCATGTTGTGATCAGGATAGGAAGAAAATTCATAATATGTGTACTGATGAAGAGCAGTCTACATCTTACATCTTATTCCCTGTTACATGTTCTTATTCTTATTCAGTCAGTTTATAGGTTATTATTATCATATTTTATAGTCATAGTTAATATTTTATCATGATCTACTGCACTGTTCCCGTTTTCACTATTGCCATTGCACACAGTCTACCATAGTATCTCACCTTATCATGTCATTGCATTTCTGTGAGTGATTTTCTTATGTATATATGTATATATGTGTCATATATGTGTCATATGTGAGATATATGCGTGTATATGTGTGATATATGTGTTTGTGTGATATGTGAGATATATGCGTGTATATGTGTGATATATGTGTGTTTATGTGAGATCTATGTGTGATATACATGTGATATACGTGTGATATATGTGTGTATATGTGAGATCTATGTGTGATATATGTGTGATATGTGTGTATATGTGAGATCTATGTGTGTATATGTGTGATATATATGTGTATGTGTGATATATGTGTGTTTATGTGAGATCTATGTGTGATATATGTGTGATATAAGTGTGATATATGTGTGTATATGTGTGATATATGTGTATATATGTGTGATATATGTGTGTATATGTGAGATCTATGTGTGTATATGTGTGATATATGTGTGATATATGTGTGATATATGTGTGATATATATGTGTATGTGTGATATATGTGTGATATATGTGTGTATATGTGTGATATATGTGTGTATATGTGTTTGTTGTGTTATGGTTGTCTTGCTACTGGATGCCTAAAATTTCCTTCAGGATGAATGAAGTATCTATCTATCTATCTATCTATCTATCTATCTATCTATCTATCTATCTATCTATCTATCTATCTATCTATCTATCTATCTATCTATCTATCTATCTATCTATCTATCTACTGATGAAGAGTAGGAATTAAAGTAGTAAAAATACCATTAAAAGATTAAAAGCGGGATCCCTTTGGTCAAATGAAGCTCGGCGACTGTCTTTATTTTCTGAGCTCACTAGATGGCGCTCTCTGTTCAACAAAGGCTTGAAAACACACTGAGTTGCTCTTCCTTTAACCTTTTTCTCTGAAGACAGTTGTTCGCGAGGCTCCATTTGACCATCACTACCCCAAACTAATTAAAAACACATTTCCCTTTTTCTCTAAAGTGGGTAATTCTAACGGGAATGTTGTCTCCGACTCCTGCAAACTAGGATGAGCGTAGCCACCGCAAATCATAGCACATAACTTGTTATAAATATTTATAACGTTGATCAATAAAGGTAGTGTTAGTTTGATTGACAGTGTATGGGTGCTAATATGATCAGGCTGACACATGAGGGTGATATTTTATTCATTGTTTTAAATTAACATCGGCTCCATCCACATGCATAATGATTACATATAAATGTACTACTTGAATAAGTTGAATTCTTTTAAGAGGATGTCATATTGGGATCGTTGGTTTTATTGGAGAGTCTAAAAATAGTTTAACTTATATTAAATAACAAAATATTACTTTTAGGCTTTAGCTTTAAGTCATAAAGTTTGCTGTAGGCTTTCAAAGAGCCAATATAAGCCTCAAATCAGAATATCTCTACAATATGAATCACAAAGATGTAAAATAATAAATAAGTAAAGTATTATAAGTAAATAATAAGTGTAATAACAGCCGAATCAGAGCAGTGATTTTGTGATACAGATTAACGGATTGTTCACCCGACAAAGAAACAACCAAACTAATGGTGATGATTCAGGTCCGAGTATCATCGGCGAGATAGAGAGACACAACAGGACGAGTTAAAGCCCCTGAGAGGAATAATGAAGACAGAAAAAAGGTAGAACAAGTAAGAGAGAGAGAGAAAAACTTGCTCTACTTCCCTGTCGCTGGAAGTTATGGTCATTATGTTCGCCCTCCACAAAGTCTCTTAATCCAGAGAATGAGAATAAAGTGTTTTAGAGAGATAGAAGGAATGAGAATAAAGTGTTTTAGAGAGATAGAAGGAATGAGAATAAAGTGTTTTAGAGAGATAGAAGGAATGAGAATAAAGTGTTTTAGAGAGATAGAAGGAATGAGAATAAAGTGTTTTAGAGAGATAGAGAAGGAATGAGAATAAAGTGTTTTAGAGAGATAGAGAAGGAATGAGAATAAAGTGTTTTAGAGAGATAGAAGGAATGAGAATAAAGTGTTTTAGAGAGATAGAAGGAATGAGAATAAAGTGTTTTAGAGAGATAGAAGGAATGAGAATAAAGTGTTTTAGAGAGATAGAAGGAATGAGAATAAAGTGTTTTAGAGAGATAGAAGGAATGAGAATAAAGTGTTTTAGAGAGATAGAGAAGGAATGAGAATAAAGTGTTTTAGAGAGATAGAAGGAATGAGAATAAAGTGTTTTAGAGAGATAGAGAAGGAATGAGAATAAAGTGTTTTAGAGGGATAGAAGGAATGAGAATAAAGTGTTTTAGAGAGATAGAAGGAATGAGAATAAAGTGTTTTAGAGAGATAGAAGGAATGAGAATAAAGTGTTTTAGAGAGATAGAAGGAATGAGAATAAAGTGTTTTAGAGAGATAGAAGGAATGAGAATAAAGTGTTTTAGAGAGATAGAAGGAATGAGAATAAAGTGTTTTAGAGAGATAGAAGGAATGAGAATAAAGTGTTTTAGAGAGATAGAAGGAATGAGAATAAAGTGTTTTAGAGAGATAGAAGGAATGAGAATAAAGTGTTTTAGAGAGATAGAAGGAATGAGAATAAAGTGTTTTAGAGAGATAGAAGGAATGAGAATAAAGTGTTTTAGAGAGATAGAAGGAATGAGAATAAAGTGTTTTAGAGAGATAGAAGGAATGAGAATAAAGTGTTTTAGAGAGATAGAAGGAATGAGAATAAAGTGTTTTAGAGAGATAGAAGGAATGAGAATAAAGTGTTTTAGAGAGATAGAAGGAATGAGAATAAAGTGTTTTAGAGAGATAGAAGGAATGAGAATAAAGTGTTTTAGAGAGATAGAAGGAATGAGAATAAAGTGTTTTAGAGAGATAGAAGGAATGAGAATAAAGTGTTTTAGAGAGATAGAAGGAATGAGAATAAAGTGTTTTAGAGAGATAGAGAAGGAATGAGAATAAAGTGTTTTAGAGAGATAGAAGGAATGAGAATAAAGTGTTTTAGAGAGATAGAAGGAATGAGAATAAAGTGTTTTAGAGAGATAGAAGGAATGAGAATAAAGTGTTTTAGAGAGATAGAAGGAATGAGAATAAAGTGTTTTAGAGAGATAGAAGAAATGAGAATAAAGTGTTTTAGAGAGATAGAAGGAATGAGAATAAAGTGTTTTAGAGAGATAGAAGGAATGAGAATAAAGTGTTTTAGAGAGATAGAGAAGGAATAAGAAACAGAGAGGGGAAAAGACAAAGGAAACCAAAAGGGCGAGTCTACCACCAGGGAGTTTGCCTCGTAAACCGCTGTTTTCTTGTGTGTGTAATTTGTGTGTTTGTATAAAGACATTTCGGCCTCTTTGTGTCGTATTTTAAGGCTGCTATTTTTGTTTAAGGTTAACTCTAAATGCAGGATTAAAGCTTCGGTTTCAAGATATTTCCACAACAAAGAAAACTAAGAGAGAGAGCAGGAACTATTTTAACTGCTCAACACATTCAATATAATTGAAAACATCAGATTTCAGTGGCTCGGGGTCAAACATCTGCTTCTAGACGTCCCACTTGTGTAGACAGTTTAACACCAGTAGCCCCAATGTAACCAGAGATGTCCCGATACCGATACCCGATACCGATACCAGGATCGGTATCGCCTCCGATACCGCCTAAAACGCTGATATCAGGAAGTACCGATCAGATAACACAGTCTGTTATAACTGACTAGAGCCTGACTAATAAAGGATATTTAAGACCAATACGAATATTTGGTTATTTAAAAATCTGATATGCCGATATATATTTAAAAAAAATAATCCAGAAACACGTTACAATACATAAGATTTCCCTAACATTAGTTATTTATGAATTCTCACTAAAATAATATGATAATAATTTGATTTATTGTCACAACAGAACATCAAAAATATTAAAGTTCTGATAAATAAAATGTATAAAAATACAAACTTAAGATATAAAACTTAAAGTCCTTTCAACAAAAAAATAATCAGTGTTGCCAACAGGGACGTTGTAGAGCGTCCTCTGGTGGACAGACTATGCAACGCCATCACTAACAGGGACGTTGTAGAGCGTCCTCTGGTGGACAGACTATGCAACGCCATCACTAACAGGGACGTTGTAGAGCGTCCTCTGGTGGACAGACTATGCAACGCCATCACTAACAGGGACGTTGTAGAGCGTCCTCTGGTGGACAGACTATGCAACGCCATCACTAACAGGGACGTTGAGCGTCCTCTGGTGGACAGACTATGCAACGCCATCACTAACAGGGACGTTGTAGAGCGTCCTCTGGTGGACAGACTATGCAACGCCATCACTAACAGGGACGTTGTAGAGCGTCCTCTGGTGGACAGACTATGCAACGCCATCACTAACAGGGACGTTGTAGAGCGTCCTCTGGTGGACAGACTATGCCACGGCATCACTAACAGGGACGTTGTAGAGCGTCCTCTGGTGGACAGACTATGCAACGCCATCACTAACAGGGACGTTGTAGAGCGTCCTCTGGTGGACAGACTATGCAACACCATCACTAACAGGGACGTTGTAGAGCGTCCTCTGGTGGACAGACTATGCAACGCCATCACTAACAGGGACGTTGTAGAGCGTCCTCTGGTGGACAGACTATGCAACGCCATCACTAACAGGGACGTTGTAGAGCGTCCTCTGGTGGACAGACTATGCAACGCCATCACTAACAGGGACGTTGTAGAGCGTCCTCTGGTGGACAGACTATGCAACGCCATCACTAACAGGGGACGTTGTAGAGCGTCCTCTGGTGGACAGACTATGCAACGCCATCACTAACAGGGACGTTGTAGAGCGTCCTCTGGTGGACAGACTATGCAACGCCATCACTAACAGGGACGTTGTAGAGCGTCCTCTGGTGGACAGACTATGCCACGGCATGGGAAATTATGGTGTGTATGGTAAGACACACTGGTATCGGCTCAGTACTCGGTATCGGCCAATATGCAAGTTCAGGTATCACGATCGGTATCAGGAAGGAAAGAATGGTATCGGACCGTCTCTAAATGTAACACAAAGACGTGTTGATTAAATCTTAATTGTTATTTTTTTCTTTTAAAAGCACATATAAAACCACGTGACCCAGACAAGTTCTCCAGAGGCTACTGGAAGGCTATTGGGGGATATTATTCATTGTTGTGAGTGAGTAAATGAAGTATAGGCAAACGGGGATGGTTGAGGGGGAGTGAGTACATCCCATAAGTCAATACAGCTTTTACACAGACATGACACATGTATTTCCACGAGGTATGGATCGGTTCTGCTGTCAACAATGGGAAGGGGCCAACTGTCAATGGAGCGTTTAACACAATACAGGCGTGATCTTTTGTCTTTTTGGAACAACAGAGTCAAATTTCAGGAAAAGAAAAGAAAGATGACGTCAATGATGGGCAACGTTACAAACAGCTATGGAGTTCTCACCAGCTTAATTACTGAGACGTGGAGACCTGGAAACATCAATAAAAAGCAGACAAATAGACAGGCTGCCTCGAAATGATCTAGATAGAGTTGGTCAAGACAATTTGAAGGCACCCCCACCCCACCCCGTTGTGCTTCCATAACGCTACTGAGCATAGTTGACATGTGTAGGGCCACATAGTGTATAGGCCCCTATGAAGATAAATCACATTAGTTAGGTTATATTGGGGTTAAACTTGTGTATTATCTGTATTTAAATTTTTCCATTACAAGTACTTACTTTTTCAATGTTATTTATATTATTATGGTTACTTACTTTTGCTATATTATTTAATTCAATTTAATTTTAACGTGACTTACTTACTTACACTGCAATATCTTTTTTGTACTATGGCCACCTCACTTTGCTTTACTTTACAATACCTTTTATTTAATGCCAATTTACATTCATTCAATACCTTGAATTGCAAACGGTCTGTTGTTTGCCTGTTTGTTTGTGTGTTTACTTGTTTTTTTTGCTTTTTACTGTAGAGACTGCTGCTGTAATAAGGGAGTTTCCCCACTGTGTGATGAATAAAGTATTATCTAATCTAATCTAATCTACAGAATATTGTTGTGTGTGTATATGTTCTCCCAATCAGGATTCCAGGTCCAGTTCTCGAAGCAAAATTGTGTGTGCGTTGGGTGTGTATGATTGTGTGTTGCAGTCCGCAGCGAGTCGCCTGGACAGCTCCCTAACTAAGATGAATCACCCAGCAAGTCTCGTGGGACATGTGGCCCAGAATACAGCAGCGTCTGCGGGGACAGAGTCCGCCACGCATGCAGACACCTCCGCCTGCCTGCTCTTCCTCCTGGACCCTGACACACTGGCCCCTGCTCCCCTCTGCCCTGCATCATCTCCTCCCTACTCATTCCTCCTCATTTCACTGACACACCCGTCACTTCAGGAGACATGAAACTCTTTCCTCGTCGTCCTCTTCCTCCTCTTCTTCCTCGCACATCTTCCTCTCCACTTGTATTCATCCATCTATGAAACTCTAACTGTCTTTCAATTTCTGTCTTGCCTCCAAGTTTTGCTATTCCCTTAACCGACACACACACACACACACACACACACACACACACACACACACACACACACACACACACACACACACACACACACACACACACACACACACACACACACACACACACACACACACACACACACACCAAGCAGAATCTATATATAAAATGCAATTTTCATACAGTTTTTTTCCTTCAATTTGAAGTTGTTTTTGTTGAATGCAGGGTTCATTTTTGCCTCTTTCATCAATACTTTTGTTGTTTTCTGCTTCTCAAATATAATTAATCCCATCTACTGCCCTGTTTATGCGGTGGCAGCACTGCAAGTATCTTTCAGTCATTATCTCCATGTTTATATTCTGGCATCATAACATCATTTATAAGGCCAAATATTGCCTTTTGCATTCTTATAGAAAAAAATGCACTCAAGGATGCTTCGAGAAAAGTGCTACCCAAAGATACAGCTCATGCTAATGCCAGGTGCTTTTCCTCGACACCGCTTTCCTCTCACTATTCAACGACTTATAGCGAGACTGGCAAAGTGAACGTTTCCTATGTTTATTTCAAGTGCAAAATTGATCATGTATTACGTTGTATTCTTTTCAAGTAGCATTAGCAAAGGGCCAGAAATTGAATGATGAGTGCAGACTAAATGTGGAAAGAGCCAGTGAATGTTTGTCGGTGTCGGCTGAATGAAGACCGTTTGCAGGCTGCCCTGACAGCTGTATTGGAGAGGCTTAGGCACACACACACACACACACACACACACACACACACACACACACACACACACACACACACACACACACACACACACACCCTCTGAGGATGTGACAGCTTTCAGTGGTTAAGAAGCCTGCTGTGAAAGGTTGCTCTTGTCCTCCTCTCCCCTCTCTCTCTCTCTCTCTCTCTCTCTCTCTCTCTCTAATAACTTGCTTCAGGGAGGGAAAACACAGGACGAGGAGTAGGAGAAAAGTAAACATGGGCTTGAGGAGACAAATTAGTAATAATTAAACAAAGCAAATGGCAAGAGAGGAGAGAAGAGGAGGGGAGAGCATGGAAAAGTATAGACATGAGAAATAAGACAGGAAAGGAAAGAAAAGAGGGAAGAGGAAAGGGGAGGAGAGGGACAAGAAAGAAAAGGACAAAAGATCAGGAAAGGAGAAGAAAGGAGATAGAAAAAGAAGAGAAGAAAAAGGAGGACTGGAGAGGAAAGAGAAATGAAAGAAAGGAAGAGGAGAGAAATCAATTGATTAACACGTCTGATGTGCAATTAAAGAACAAAATGCAAGTTTTTTTGGACCAGGTAAATGCATTCATGGGGGATTTGGAGGGTCCAAAATAATTAAACTCTGACACCCACTCAACTACCAGAGAGTGCTGCAGGCTGTTTGAATGCTAATGAGACTGGATGATGAAATGAAGAAATGAAGAGAGAGAAAGGGAGAGATCGACTCCTGAGTGAATGTGGTGTTTCGGCGGGGGGTCACCTGTCAGCTGTGATGAAACACAAAAGGACACGCAAACACCCAACCATCATTCATAGGGGTTGCTGTTAGCAAAGAACGTGATGAAGGCAGAGGAATGATAGCTGTCTATGGTACCCATAAAGGAACTACAAACAATGCATGGTACCCATAAAGGAACTACAAACAATGCATGGTACCCATAAAGGAACTACAAACAATACATGGTACCCATAAAGGAACTACAACAATACATGGAACCCATAAAGGAACTACAAACAATGCATGGTACCCATAAAGGAACTACAAACAATGCATGGTACCCATAAAGGAACTACAAACAATGCATGGTACCCATAAAGGAACTACAAACAATGCATGGTACCCATAAAGGAACTACAAACAATGCATGGTACCCATAAAGGAACTACAAACAATGCATGGTACCCATAAAGGAACTACAAACAATGCATGGTACCCATAAAGGAACTACAAACAATGCATGGTACCCATAAAGGAACTACAAACAATGCATGGTACCCATAAAGGAACTACAAACAATACATGGAACCCATAAAGGAACTACAAACAATACATGGTACCCATAAAGGAACTACAACAATACATGGTACCCATAAAGGAACTACAACAATGTATGGTACTCATAAAGGAACTACAAACAATGCATGGTACCCATAAAGGAACTACAAACAATATATGGTACCCATAAAGGAACTACAACAATACATGGTACCCATAAAGGAACTACAAACAATGCATGGTACTCATAAAGGAACTACAAACAATGCATGGTACCCATAAAGGAACTACAAACAATGCATGGTACCCATAAAGGAACTACAAACAATGCATGGTACCCATAAAGGAACTACAAACAATGCATGGTACCCATAAAGGAACTACAAACAATGCATGGTACTCATAAAGGAACTACAAACAATGCATGGTACCCATAAAGGAACTACAACAATGCACGGTACCCATAAAGGAACTACAACAATGCACGGTACCCATAAAGGAACTACAACAATGCACGGTACCCATAAAGGAACTACAACAATGCATAGACCTGCAATCAACGGGTTGCCGCGCTTTGGTGGCCGCTATGTTGAATATAATCAAGATAAGATATAATCAAGAAGCTACTTGGTCGCTTCTCTATCGTCATCGTGTTAAACCCGCCAATAGCGCGGCAGGTAGATGAGCCAGTTTGTGATTGGTTCCCACAAAATTGTGAACTGAAGCAGGAGAATTAAACGTGCAGGTTTCCAGACCGAGCTGCAGGGAGAAATTAAATCGCCGTATATAGCGCCTTTCAACTTAACCCAAGGATACTTTACAGAATGAGAGGTTGTAGGCTGTGGGGAACAGGTGGTGTGTCAGGAGTCCAGGGATGTAGCATTTTGTATATCTGCAGGGAGGGTGCTCCAGAGCGATGGGGCTACATCAGTAAAGGCTCTGTCTCCAAAAGATAGTCCGATGGGGGGAATGGAGAGCAGGCCAGCGTCTGAGGAACGCAGGTTCGGGGTGGGGTGTATGGATGGAGGAGGTCCTGTAGGGCCAGGGCATGGAGGGATTTGTAGGTGAGGAGGAGGATTTCATATTTGATGAGGGACTTAATTGGGAGCTGGTGAAGGTGGATGAGGGTTGGGGGGGATGTGCTGCCAGGTCTTGGTGTGGGTGAGGACCCTGACGGCAGAGATTTGGACATACTGGAGCCTGTCTAGCCTGATAGATAAAACACAAACGGCTCTGGCAGAGGGGTTGAAATCAAATTAAGGGGCCAACAGACAGCACTGCTGCATTAGAAGAACCTCTGCAGTGTAACAAGCTCAAATATTCTGTCGCACATCTGTGTCTTTATTGACACAGCAGGACTTACTGTGCAGTAATGACTGGCTGACTATAATAAGTGAGCTGGTTTGGACAAATATGAATACAGCTTTGTGGGGAAACAATAAACAGGGTGCTGGCTTGCTGCAGTTACTAATCTATTGACTTATTTTAGTTTATTGACTTATGCCAGGCATAAAACCTAAAAGGTAATATAGCAGCTGACAGCATAAACAAAGAAAAACTCATCGTATCCAGAGATGGTTACAGGCTTACACCTCTTCCATCTCAGCTCCTATGCAGTCACTGTGTGCAGAATAATAAAATTCACCATATTCTGGTGAATTGGCAGAAAAAAATAATGTAATGTACTAATTATGAAATATAATTGGGGTGTACATCAGTGGGTTCTTTGTATTGCTTTCTGTGCCTCTCATGTGTCTCTTGGTTTTTAGAGACTTTCTGTTTTTCTGGTTAATGAGTGCAATGCAATACAACCACAAACTGCAGCAGGCTGAGTTAAAGTGTTCCCGTCCAACCCTTTCTCACTCCCAACTCGTAAAATACTGAAGCTTGTTCAGTGGCTGTCGGCGTTACCGAGGCAAAAATCACCCTTTAGCGTCTGTATGAAACGCACTGGGCAGAGCAGCATCTTAAACGCTGCGCTGTGACTCCTAATTTCCACCGGATGCAGAACGGCTGCGGATCAGCTCTGCGCTCCGCCGTCCGTCAACACCCACCAGGTCCGGATTTGTCGCGGAACGGCTGCAGCCATGACTGACAGCTGAAGTCCCGAGGACTTAGACTTAGACTTCTCTTTATTAATCCTTTTGGGATGACTCCCGCGAGGAAATTGGAAATTCCAGCAGCAGTTTTAGCCAGAAAAAAGAAATAAAAAAATAGGTAAAAAAGACAGTATAAAGACAACAAAATAACAATAATAATAATAACAACAATAAGAACATTTGTCAAATAAAGAAAAGACCATAGATTATTATTAAAGTGTCAGTGTTGAGTGCAGTGTTAAAGTGATAAAGTGACCAGGTGTGAATTTAAGTCCAGGTGTGCATGTATGTATGTATGTATGTATGTATGTATGTATGTGTGTGTGTGTGTATGTATGTGTGTGTGTGTGTGTGTGTGTATGTATGTATGTATGTACAGTATGTATGTATGTGTGTGTGTGTGTGTGTGTGTGTGTGTGTGTGTGTGTATGTATGTATGTATGTATGTATGTATGTATGTATGTATATGTATGTGTGTGTATGTATGTATGTACAGTATGTATGTGTGTGTGTGTGTGTGTGTGTGTGTGTGTATGTATGTATGTATGTATGTATGTATGCATGCATGCATGCATGCATGCATGCATGTATGTATGTATGTATGTATGCATGCATGCATGCATGCATGTATGTATGTATGTATGTATGTATGTATGCATGCATGTATGTATGTATGCATGCATGCATGTATGTATGTATGTATGTATGCATGTATGTATGCATGTGTGTATTGTCCTCTCTGCCCTATTTCCTCCTCCCCGAGTGAGGAGTTGTACAGTTTGATGGCATGAGGGACAAAGGAGTCCTTGAGTCTGTTGGTCCGCACGATATCTTGGGAATTCATGTAGAATAGAACCACAAAATAACAACAGAGGAGTAGGGGGGAAACAACTCTGTGCTGTGTTCAAGGTGTAGTGCAGGGCCGTGAGCACGAGAGGTTTTATTTTGTTTCTGTGCTTGAGACTTCCTGTCCCGCACTGCCGTGTAAATGTAAATGGACTGTTATATAGCGCTTTTCTAGTCTCAATGACTACTCAAAGCTCTTCTACATAGTACAGGAACCATTCACACACAATAATACACTGTGGCCGAGGCTGCCGTCATCAGATGAACACTCACACACATTTACACTCCGATGGTGCAGCATCGGGCAACTCGGTTCAGTGTCTTGCCCAAGGACACTTTGACATGGGACTGCAGGGCCAGGGATAGAACCGCTAACCTTCCAATTAGCAGGAGACCGCTCTACCATTGAGCCACAGCCGCCCCATTAATTAAATCCGCAGACTTTAATGGAAACCTAATGACTACGCCGCCGTTGCAGAGCGGATCTGCGGATGTTCTGCAACCGGTGGAAATTAGGAGTAAGATGACATAGTATGAGGAGCGTCAACGGAAGCGAGTAGTATGAAAGACCAAAAACCGAGGCTGGTTGGGATGGTGGATGAGTCCTGTTCTTGCCCCGCGTGTCACGTGAACGTACATTTTATAACCCCAACCAACAATCTTTTCCTAAACCCAACTGTCAGTTCAAGTCCCGATCCAGAGCGTCATAAAGTGACGCCAAGAGTCCCGACCAAGCGCGTCTAAATATGACGCCAAAGGGCTCGATGCTAAGGGAGACTTTTTTCGTGAGAGTAACAAACGTCAAAGTCACCTGACCAAACCACGCGTCGCTTTCTGATGCTCTGGGAGTGCGAATGTGTTGTCATGTCCATGTTTGTCCTGCTCTGCAAGTCTCTCTTATCCAGTTGCATTAACTTGCATTAACTCCAGCCTACGCACAATGCTCCTTATCATTTTAATACATTAAACACGCTAACGATAAGAGCTTAATGACAAGCCCCAGGTTTCATGCTGTGAGCGTCTTGCTATCTACAGCAGCAACATTTCATTTTGTATGTCTAGTGATGAATCCTAAATGTTTTTCATTAAATTCAGTCTTTTCACAGTGTGTTTCTGTTGCTATAATCACACACATCCTGCATCCATGCTGCTTAATACATCCCATTCGTCCTAATCTGGTGTCATTCACCGGTCTCATTGCACAATTTAAAAATCTAATATGTTCTATCTGACGTGACAGAAGAGTGCAGAACTACATAACAAATCCAACCAGATCACCAATTTAAAAATAATAAAACGCCAATAAACATCAACTCTGCTTTCGCTGTCCGACAAGGCAGAAAAACGTAGCCCAGTCAAGAAAATGTCAATCCAACTGTGACGACAGGGAAGTCTTCTGGCTTCACTGCTGGAAGCCTTTTAGCGAGTTTGACAGACGCTTGACAAGAGAAGCAGAAACGCTATCCAAGAAAAGGGAAATGCTTCGGCTGTGTGCTTCATCTCAATATTCGCAATCCTCGCCTCGCTCTTGCCTTTGCATATTAATACACACGTGTGCATGCACACGCAATGAGAATCAACTCCTGATATTATTTCCTCTCCTCTCTAGTGGCACGGCCGACCGCTGACTCTGCACACTTTTGACAGCCAGCTCTTCTGACGATGCCGCTGTGAAAATGAAGAGGACCGGGGAAAGTGAATTAACATAGAAAATTGCCGTCTCTGTAGGAAAGTTACAGGGGAGGAGTGCACGCTTAGATGGGCTGGGGGGGGGGTTGAAAACTGCAATGTGAGCAACAAGCAGCTTGGAGTCGAGTTTAATGCTCTGCTGCAACATGATTCAATTTTGTCAGAATACACATGAATGCACCTACTAATATTAACTTATTGTATTGTAGAAAACTGTCTAAAACGTAACACATTTTAAAATGTGAGGCAAAACCACAGGATACATGTTCTCAAACACCAATTTATAACTCTCTCTCTGCCAAAGTGGAATTAAGCGTCTAGTCTGGAGGGAGGGCGGGATGTCTGTTCACACAGAATGTCTCATATCCAGATTGTGTCTCGATCCAGCTGAGACAGATTGCAGTTCACACCTGACATTTTGATGCATCTCAAATGCAAGTGGCCACTTGCAATTGGATTTTTGCTTCCTGGCTCACATAAAAGATAAAATGCAACTGCTGACAAATTGCACATGTGCGCTCTGGCCAAGCAGCTTGAGATGAGGATCACAGTGGAAATTTGCATATTGCATAGAAGTACAATGGGTTTGCTCTGTTCCATTAAAACAATTTCAATGTCAGTGGAGAAACAGGAGAATTAGTCATGACTTAAAATCCCTTTATAGCACAGTAAAACGTATTAGAGCCTGAGCGATATATCGGTGGGCCGATTTCATTGGCTGATATCAGGCATTTCCCGAACTATCTGCATTTATAATGGCCGATAGAAAGATTTATAATGACAAATAAATGATTCTGATAAATGAATAATTCCAAAATAAAATAAAAATGGACTGTCAACCATGTTATGAGTGATGGCGTTGCATAGTCTGTCCACCAGAGGACGCTCTACAACGTCCCTGTTAGTGATGGTGTTGCATAGTCTGTCCACCAGAGGACGCTCTACAACGTCCCTGTTAGTGATGGCGTTGCATAGTCTGTCCACCAGAGGACGCTCTACAACGTCCCTGTTAGTGATGGCGTTGCATAGTCTGTCCACCAGAGGACGCTCTACAACGTCCCTGTTAGTGATGGCGTTGCATAGTCTGTCCACCAGAGGACGCTCTACAACGTCCCTGTTAGTGATGGCGTTGCATAGTCTGTCCACCAGAGGACGCTCTACAACGTCCCTGTTAGTGATGGCGTTGCATAGTCTGTCCACCAGAGGACGCTCTACAACGTCCCTGTTAGTGATGGCGTTGCATAGTCTGTCCACCAGAGGACGCTCTACAACGTCCCTGTTAGTGATGGCGTTGCATAGTCTGTCCACCAGAGGACGCTCTACAACGTCCCTGTTAGTGATGGCGTTGCATAGTCTGTCCACCAGAGGACGCTCTACAACGTCCCTGTTAGTGATGGTGTTGCATAGTCTGTCCACCAGAGGACGCTCTACTACTAGACGGGCTGTGCTTGCTCAGTTAGAACGTACAGGCAGCACATATGAAAAACTAAGCCGGTATTCTCAAACAGTGACATCTTTAATTGAGAAATTTCAAACACAAATGTGGGCGAGACGTTTTTAGGCAGTTGAGAAAAAGTGTTGTCGGTGGGAGAGAAAGCTCCATTTGGAGTGAAATGTGTTTTTTTTTGTACTTTACACATCTATTACATACACACGAAAACTATCTAACACACTAAAACTCAGGAAAAAAAATCCCCAAAAGCATTAAAGGGGCTCTTTAACTGATTGTGTGAGTGGTCAGGAGCAACAGCACTGAGCTTACAGGCTGGGAAGCAGTTGCCATGGAGACATCATCTTCTGTCAATGACGATATGGAAGCAGACACACTAGTTTTCAAAGAATACTGAAATAATTTATAATAATTTTCCTGCTCAGTACACTTCACCTAACCTACTTAAAATAGTTTGATGATCGCTTGACAAAAGGGGAAAACATTAAGCATCAATACTCACATAATTTCATATTAATAACAACTTTTGCTGACCAACACAACACTCCTCAATTCACTGATATGCCATTAAGTTTGCCAGAAGTTATTGACTAAGACCATTAGAAGGCTAATTACGGGAAATTCATTCACTTTGGGAGTGATCAGGAAGGGTAGTGAGACAAATATAGTCCAGAGAAAATGAACGGATGCTAACAATGATGAATAATTCAGAATAATATGCTTCCTGAAACAACAGACTAAAAGTAGAAATGAGTAAGAAGACTGAGAATCAGAGTGAATGAGTGGAGAGAAAGAGAGAGAGAGCAAAGTGAAGTGCCATTCAAGTGTCCCAGAGGAGGGTCTGTGTTTTCTGAGCTGGAACCCTGGAAGCCTTTCGTCTGAAGGAAAAGGTCAAATATTCACTCAGACAGTTCAGATCGATAGGTATACATGCAGTTCATACTCTAAAAGAGCCTGATATGACTCCCACCTGGCAACGCTAACACAGCCAAACCGGTGTCACAGCAGTGCGTCCACATCGCCCTGCACCACATCTGATATGTTACACACACTGGAGGCAGCTTGTGAAGAGCTGCAGCCCAGGACAGGTGACCTGGGTTCACACAGGTTTAATCAGCTCAGTGACAAATCAGCAACAGATGAAATTTTCATAAGGCAAGGAAAATGAAATGTTATTGAAATGGATGATTTGGGGTCTAAAAGTCACTGCAAAGGTCTGTAGCTGAGACCTTCTTGTTAAAGGTCTATGATTAAAAAAATAAAGTGTACGAGGGTTTGATTGATGAGGACATCTGGGCACTAGCCTTTCCAAACTATCATTTTATATTGTATGAGTGTATTAATATCCCACTTAAAATGTCTACAAAACAACAGATCTGGATTGGTGGGTGCTCAAAGGAAGGTATCACTGAGTGAGTTTTGCCTTTTTTGTGGAATATCTTACAGACAAATTCAGTCTACAGAGAAGGACTTTTGTTTAGACAGTTGGCAAATTTAGATAAAAGGCAACAAAATCAACATGTCTTAAAGAAAGTAATGTCTCCCTTCAGGCTGCTCTGAAAACAGCTCTGAGGAATGTACTTTCAATTGTCAACATCGTGGATCTAGCCGAAAGGAAATAGCATTGAGATTGTTGAGGCCCAAAATGCCTGATGTTGTCATTTGAAAGCCATAATGTCTCTCTCTCATGTCGGAGGGGGGGGGAATTCTCTGGGCGGGCAAAGCAGAGAAAGGGGAGGTAACCTTTCCCCTTATGACCTCATAAGATTCCAGATCGGCCCATCTGAGCTTTCATTTTCTCAAAGGCAGAGCAGGATACCCAGGGCTCGGTTTGCACCTATCACCATTTCTAGCCACTGGGGGGCCATAGGCAGGCTGGGGGATGTGAACAACATATATTAATGTTAAAAGACCTCATAAAGTGGAATTTTCATGCCATGGGACCTTTAAGGATTCTGTGAGTATTGTTTATTAGAAAAATAACATTTCATACCAGGAGATGTGGTTTAACTCAGACTACCCAACTGTGACTTATGTAAATGGCCTCAAAGTTCTGGAAAACGTTCCTAAAAGTTAAAACAGAACTTATTTTTATTTATTTTTGGCAACTTTGAGGCAGAAAAAAGGTGTAAGCACAACATTGTTCATTATAAAGTTTATTGGCTACACAAAAACAGTGTTGTCCTTGAGGAGTAAGTCATAGCTATACAGTTGTGTTGTTTATTTTGTGTTAATTTATTGGTGCTTTTAGTCATTTTTAGTTCACATCAATATTTAAGTATAATCTGGAACATGAACTTTAACTTTTACATTTTTAATTGTTGCTATTTCTTAATTTTCATCGTGTTTAGTTGAATGATGTGTGATATTGCCTCTTTGATTTTATGTGTGTATGAGGACTCTACTGCAAACAAAATCTACCTCTGGGTACAAATAAAGGAACTTCAACTTCAACTTGTGTTAGGAAACAGTTGCCTCATCCAGCAGACACCGGGCAACATTTCTAATAATAAAACCGTTGATTTTAAGCACCGTTCATGTAATCCAAGGACACTTCACACAGAAAACAAGCAAAGCCAGAGGAAGAGGTTTAATACGCTTCCAGCGCCTCACAAAAACCACGTTAACCCTTGTGTCAAAATTGAAAATCAACACTTTTGTTGACACTTTTTGTCAATGTTTTTAACTTTTTCTGAAGTTTTTCTCTCTTTTTTCAACACTTTTGACGCTTTATTCAATGTTTGTCACTTTTTTTACGTATTCAACACTACGTAACACTAACTTATTAACTTTAGTTTTACAGTTATTTTTGGAATTTATGGTCAATAAACCTCATTTATAGGAAATTATACCTAATGTTTGAGTTAGAAAAGCAGAAATTAGGAATTATTGAGACTAAAATTAAAGGAATGGATGTTGATGATAATCACAGACTGAAATATGTCAACTTTTACTCTCAATACTATTTCAAAAACACTTCAATTTGGTTTCAAATGCTATAAAATTGAATAAGACGCCCCAAAATGAATGAAAGTAGAGATTTGTACTTGGCAAAGAGCGTTGTGTGGAATCAATCATGTTATTTTGGGGAATTAAAAAGAACATTGATATAGGAAAACGGGTTAATTTGACCCGAGGACAACACAAGGGTGTGTGTGTGTGTATGTGTGTGTGTTTGTGTGTGTGTGTGTACGAGCCTAGGCGCATTCTACTAATGCGCTGTTAAAATAATATGAAATATGATATAATGAAAATGCAGCGTTATTGACTTCAGACCAGGTTTTTGTTGGTCAATGTTGCGATCGCTTTCTGCTGCCTCAAAATAGCAATATGCCCAGAATGCACCTGAACACACCTCCCTGTAAGACCAGCACGCCCAGAATGTACCTGAACACAAGTCCCTGTAAGACCAGCACGCCCAGAATGTACCTGAACACACCTCCCTGTAAGACCAGCACGCCCAGAATGTACCTGAACACACCTCCCTGTAAGACCAGCACGCCCAGAATGCACCTGAACACACCTCCCTGTAAGACCAGCACGCCCAGAATGTACCTGAACACACCTCCCTGTAAGACCAGCACGCCCAGAATGTACCTGAACACACCTCCCTGTAAGACCAGCACGCCCAGAATGTACCTGAACACACCTCCCTGTAAGACCAGCACGCCCAGAATGTACCTGAACACACCTCCCTGTAAGACCAGCACGCCCAGAATGTACCTGAACACACCTCCCTGTAAGACCAGCACGCCCAGAATGCACCTGAACACACCTCCCTGTAAGACCAGCACGCCCAGAATGTACCTGAACACACCTCCCTGTAAGACCAGCACGCCCAGAATGCACCTGAACACACCTCCCTGTAAGACCAGCACGCCCAGAATGCACCTGAACACACCTCCCTGTAAGACCAGCACGCCCAGAATGTACCTGAACACACCTCCCTGTAAGACCAGCACGCCCAGAATGCACCTGAACACACCTCCCTGTAAGACCAGCACGCCCAGAATGCACCTGAACACACCTCCCTGTAAGACTAGCATGCCCAGAATGCACCTGAACACACCTCCCTGTAAGACCAGCACGCCCAGAATGCACCTGAACACACCTCCCTGTAAGACCAGCACGCCCAGAATGCACCTGAACACACCTCCCTGTAAAACCAGCACGCCCAGAATGCACCTGAACACACCTCCCTGTAAGACCAGCACGCCCAGAATGCACCTGAACACACCTCCCTGTAAGACCAGCACGCCCAGAATGCACCTGAACACACCTCCCTGTAAGACCAGCACGCCCAGAATGGACCTGAACACACCTCCCTGTAAAACCAGCACGCCCAGAATGTACCTGAACACACCTCCCTGTAAGACCAGCACGCCCAGAATGTACCTGAACACACCTCCCTGTAAGACCAGCACGCCCAGAATACACCTGAACACACCTCCCTGTAAAACCAGCACGCCCAGAATGTACCTGAACACACCTCCCTGTAAGACCAGCACGCCCAGAATGCACCTGAACACACCTCCCTGTAAAACCAGCACGCCCAGAATGTACCTGAACACACCTCCCTGTAAGACCAGCACGCCCAGAATGCACCTGAACACACCTCCCTGTAAAACCAGCACGCCCAGAATGTACCTGAACACACCTCCCTGTAAAACCAGCACGCCCAGAATGTACCTGAACACACCTCCCTGTAAGACCAGCACGCCCAGAATGCACCTGAACACACCTCCCTGTAAGACCAGCACGCCCAGAATGCACCTGAACACACCTCCCTGTAAGACCAGCACGCCCAGAATGCACCTGAACACACCTCCCTGTAAGACCAGCACGCCCATGGCCGCAGGTGCATTTGCTATTTAAATGACGGGTTGTGTTGGGCTTTGCGCTGGCCGGGTGCCAGATAGCGCCCAATGTGTGTCAGCCCTGTGATTGAGTGGCAACCTGTCCAGGGTGTACCCGGCCTCTAGCCCAGTGTCTATGACTCTGAATAGGAGAAGTGGTTTCAGACAATAGATGGATTCTACAAACAGACAGGGAGAGACAATCAAGCAGGTAAGTTTGGTTAAAAAAACAAAGAAGTATTGTTGTGTAAAAAAAATACAGAGGAGCTGTTAGGAAGAGAGACAGTCAGAGCAGAGAACAAAGACCTTTAAGGCGGTGTGTAGCACAAGTGTTAAACAAAGCTACCTGTCAAACTGCAAGAAAAAGAAACCAATACCTTCAGATCTCCACAGCTAGACAGCACACACACATACACACTCTAACTTTTCCTTCTTTTTCAAAGCCAAGGTAGACATGTTAGAAAGATGGGCCTGCTGCATTAGCCCTTAAAAATACCAGTGTAACATCAAAAGGACATCAGAGGGTACTGCAGATACACAGATGTACACACACACACACACACACACACACACACACACACACACACACACACACACACACACACACACACACACACACACACACACACACACACACACACACACACACACACACACACACACACACACACACACACACACCTGATAATAATGGCTGGGAGATAGCTTATGTAATTGGACTGTGAGTCCTAGAGCGGTGAGTTGCCTGGTGAGGAGTTGGGAGGCGCTGGGCATTAATATTGAGCAGAGAGCCGCAGGGCACGGCACACTTTCACCCAACAAAACTTTTACCCTTCTTTGTCTTTCCCAGCACAGATAAGACAATAGGGACCCAGTCACGTTGGAGCCAAAGCCGACCTAAAGATCTCTGCGTCTGGAGCAACAACCGAGGTCAGTGAGGGACATGCGCTGCTGAATCCATTTAAAAATTATTTGTTATGCACCGCAATATAATGCGCTCCATGTAACGTCCTACACATAATTTAAAAAATGTGTTGATTAGTTCTGTAATTAAACGGAAAACCATCTTTTTTTTTTTCTTTTTTATTGGTGACAAATCCTTTGAAAAGACCAGAACTAATTACACATGGGTCCATTTTATAATACTTTCCACATCCTGTCTGTGATGCTGAGCCTCAAACCCAGTCTTTGCCAATGGAGACATCAATCAATTCCTTTGTTAGGGACTGTTTTCAACGGTGGATAAATACACATTTGGAGTACCAGGCAACGGCAACAGGACGATGTATGTGGGATTGACTGAAAGCCCAGGTTTATGCTAATAGACCTTTTATTACGGCAGACATGTTGACATATAATAAGAGGAAAAGCACAGGTGTATTCAAAACCATTATTGATGGCTGCATTCCACTTAGGACAGGCCCCGGTGTTGCTAACTCACTGAAATAGCTCACTGGGACACTTTAAGATTGTGCTTTTCCTACTATCACAAGTCAAAATGTCTGCTGTGAAAAAGGTCCATTAAGGGGCATATCACCCAGTGTAATGCTGTTGCACAGTGATGTGTTTTTAATAATGGAATATAATGGAGCTCTACGGCAGAGAGGAAGAAGATATAACAGACTTTGTTACCAGGATCAATTGTTGGTTTTAGTGTCTCTGTGGGAGTTGTTGACAAAACGACGAATATAGAATACCAGCAGATTTATCCTGTAAATGTGGCATGCTATGCCGGGCTAGCTGTCCTTGGGTTCTACTCAGAGATGTGGTCTAATGGTTACGCCTGCAGCCATCCGGCCTCTGCCATAGAAGCTCTTGGTCTATGCATGCCGCTAAGCAGACTGGAGCAAAGGTCGGCAACATTTGAATGCAACATTTACAGCACGTTTGCTGGAGCTGCAATTTAAAAAAGCAAGCTCGCCCAACGCGGACATGCTTGGTATTTCACAGCCAGTGGAAACTGTTGGGTCAATACCTTTATAATTAACAGAATTAGCTGGAACTCTTTCAAAAAAAGTGCAAAAGCATTGCTTAAGTATTGCTGCAAGGAGCTGGTCTGTGTTATTTACAATAATATCAAATGGTCAGCCAGCAGGCTTCAGCACATCACTCACTAACTCACTAAACTACAGCTGCAGTGACCACTGACGCAGTTATGATCAATCCTACAATAAACACTGGACGTAATTATCTTATCCATTTCATCAGAGGTGGACCAAACATACCGAACTGGAAGACATTTTCAGGCCAGAAATACACAAATGAGGTCTAAACGTGACAGAAAAGGGAACATGTCCTTATGTATTCTACATTGACAAAAAAAAGAGTAAAAAAAGAGACAAAATAGCGTAAAAAAAGACACGAGAATGAATGACAGGCGAACAAGTTAGAGATACGAGCGGAGAGAGAAAGCCGAACAAAAGGCATGTCAGAGTCAACTGCTAATCTGTGATTAGATAGCGCCACGGTTTGATAATACTCAAATGTGAGAGACTCTTGCTCAGCTTCCTGTCACTCAAAGATGTGTGTGAGTGTGTGTGTGTGTGTGTGTGTGTGTGTGTGTGTGTGTATTAACAAGGCAAATAGCGTCTTTGCCAATGAGAGCAGGTCTCGGAAGCAGCCTGGCTCCCTTCAGGCCAGCTGACAGGATTACGAAACAAAGCAAAATGCATGAAAGTGTTTCTAACAATAACCCGGTTATGACCTGCAAAGCGACCCATCAGCATACTTCCTGGACATATTTACACACACACACACACACACACACACATTTATACATACACACATATACAGTATATGTTCAATAATATTAGGAGGTTCAAAAAATAGCTTTATTTCCCTTTAAGGGCATGTTTAAGGTAAGAGAACGATTGTAGTCTTAAGTAAAAAAAAATTAATTAAGAATTGAGTCACCTTAATTCCTCCCTTACTCCTGACTGTTGCATCATCATGATAAAAATACTGCATTTACATTCATCTCACAGCCAGAATGCTAATGATATGCGTATGCAAAGTGCATCATTTCACACAACACTGCTGCATAATCACCTGCTGCTTTCATGAAAAATCTACTCTGGCGTGCAAGCTGGAAGGTTTTCTCCCAAATCTACACACAACTAAAAACTACAAGTAAAGATAAGAAGACGGCAAAAACTACCACGGCAGCTGTAACAGCTTATAGTCCATTTTATTTGGCTACTTTCAATCCTTTACTGCACACATCTTAATTTGTAGTTGAAGAATATCCCCTCTTGCTCTGAGAAGGACTAAGGCTCTCTGATAATATTTCAATTATTCAAACATTTTGAATTTTTACCCCCCACCCCACCTGTCCTGTGGCTCTACGGCGTTAAGTTGGCTTTATCAGCGCCGAAGGAGATTCACTCACAATTTAAAAGAATGAATAATGAATAATCCACCAAACTCAGTGAATTTTTCAAGATGACATATGAATAGTTAAAGTGTTGGATCGCTAATCTGGACCAGTCAGACGAAGCCAAACCAACAGGCTGCTGACTGGCATCGTGCTGCGCAGCAGAACACAATAGAGTCTCTGTTTCCATCTGCATGTCTATAAAAATGATACCAGAGTCTGGTAGGACCGGGTTAATGGACCAGAGTCTGGTAGGACCGGGTTAATGGACCAGAGTCTGGTAGGACCGGGTTAATGGACCAGAGTCTGGTAGGACCGGGTTAATGGACCAGCGTCTGGTAGGACGGGGCTAATGGACCAGAGTCTGGTAGGACTGGGCTGTGGGACCAGAGTCTGGTAGGACTGGGCTAACGGACCAGAGTCTGGTAGGACCAGGCTGTGGGACCAGAGTCTGGTAGGACTGGGCTAGTTTCATTCCTGAAGAAACACCAAATTTGGCATATTAATAATTATAATTTTTTTTGTATTATTTATTATTATTATTTTCTATTATTATTTATGTATTATAGCAGGTGTTAATACAGCCTGGGTGTCTGTTCTCCGCTGCAGCCCGGGAGGAGAGGGTGGGAGACCGGTTTGGTGCTGGACTTGTAAGCAAATCCTCACATTTGGCTAGCAGCAGCACAGACCAATATGGCCTCCTGCTCTGTGTGTGTGTGTGTGTGTGTGTGTGTGTGTGTGTGTGTGTGTGTGTGTGTGTGTGTGAAGACACGGGAGTGTGCTGTAGCAATTACACCGCTGTCAAAGCACGGAGGAAGGCTGAGTTCCTCTTCTGACCGAGTGTCTGTATAGTTCTTAGGAGGCTACAAAGGCAGGTTTCATGACTGTCTGAAGTACACACACACACACACACACACACACACACACACACACACACACACACACACACACACACACACACACACACACACACACACACACACACACACACACACACACACACACACACACACACACACACACACACACACACACACACACACACACAGTGCTGGTAAAGGCTTTTGTAATGTGTAACCCTGTTGACCAACCCAATTTTCCCCTTGTCAAGCAGTCTAATGCTGTGTGTGTTTCTGGCTGTGTGTTTGTTTTTGAATCAGAATGGATCTGCATACTAGAGTTACCCCAGAAAGAAAGATGTGTGTGTGTGTGTGTGTGTGTGTGTGTGTGTGTGTGTGTGTGTGTGTGTGTGTGTGTGTGAGAGACGCAGCAATGACTATTACAAGTCCATTAGCTGCATGCTCAGTAGGCTAATCCCATTACATGAGACTGTTAACATGAGCCGAGCCTGGAGCCTAAGGGCACGGACATGGACAATGAGATTAGGTGCAACTTGAGGTTCATAGTTATATCTAAATAAAATATCAACTACATGACTGTATGCCGTACTGTAGCTACAGAGGTTAATACATTTTGTGGGTGAGTGAATATATCCTCACAAAAGTCTTTGTGTTCATCATTATTCAGCACCACTCACTATATAGTAGACAGTATGTGTTGTTATTGGGACATTGTGATACATCATTCAAGGTATCTTTGTTTGAAAAGCTAATTTTAGATATTAAAGTAATAATCTCGAAGATGTCTGTTAAAAGGGGTGGGGAAGAAATCGATACAGCATCGTATCGTGATATTTTCAGTAGCAATACTGTATCGATACACAGGCGCCAAGTATGGATCTATTATTATATATTATATATGTGTTGGTCAGTTTGTCTGCTTGATAATCTCATTTTGCAGCAATAACATTGAAATGTTTCTTTTTAGATGAAACAGATGTTGACAGAGTTTCCTTTTGGGGACGTCATTTGAAATTGGGAGAAATTAGATGTTGGAAAAAAGGTTAGAAATTGCAATATATTGCAGTCAACTCAGACAATTTCTTAGAGAACATAGGCCGACTGTATCTACTCAATAAGTTCATCATCATGAAATGAATCGCTCGTGGACTGTGTAAAGCAAGTGGACATATTTAAAACATACTTGTGTCCACACAGTGAACTGGCCCTCGCTCCATTAAGTTGCTGTTCCCTTTGACACCCTTGATCAGTGATCCAATCAATTACTTTATATCTGTCTGTGTGTGTGTGTGTGTGTGTGTGTGTGTGTGTGTGTGTGTGTGTGTCTTTCATCTCCATCTACTGATTCGCTGAGTTTCTTATCTAAAGTGGTTTTCCTCAGAAGGAAATACAACCTTGTGGCAGTGTGACAGTGCACAGCTTTGAATTCCTGCATGGCAGTGCTACTTTTCTAAGTATGTCTTTGAGTGTGTGACTTGAGTTTAACCCAACAGCCTAGTCATTATCTAATTCATGTCAGCACGAAAGGGATAATTATACTGCAATTTGACAACACGCTGCTTAATTTACATCGCTAAATACATCTAAAAAGCTAAATCATATATCTAATTTGTATCCATATTCCTACTTAAACTCTCCAAAGCTCTATACTAAAAACCCCAAACTGTCTTTAGCATTGACAGCAACCCCCCCATCATATTTTATTGGACTTTAGTTGTGTTACAACGGAGTAACACACAGAATAGACCCTGACAGTGACTTTCCTCAGCTCTAGGAATAACCACAGAGCTCAATTTTCGACTGGATTGTCCCTTTGAAGCCACCGTAATGTGCTCTTAGAGCCACTACACAGACCAGCCTTTGTTTATACCAATTACAACCGAGACACAGGCTACCTGCCACTGCTTTAATCCAACCTGATGCATTTTTTATGCTGGCCACGTCATGGTATTTATAGTGCACGCACATTTCTGCCATGCAAAATACAATGTTGGGTGAGCGGTGCTGAAATGTAAATGTAAATGTGCTGTATTTATAAAGCGCTTTTCTAGTCTTAACGACTACTCAAAGCGCTTTTTACAGCAGGATACATTCACCATCACACACATTCACACACTGTGGCCGAGGCTGCCGTACAAGGTGCCACTGCTCATCAGATAAACACTCACACACATTCACACTCCGATGGCGCAGCATCGGGGGCAACTCGGGGTTCAGGGTCTTGCCCAAGGACACTTAGACATGGGACTGCAGGGCCAGGGATTGAACCACCAACCTTCCAATTGGCAGGAAACCGCTCTACCACTGAGCCCCAGCCGAAACGATTGGCAGTTTTATTAATTTTGGACCCACAGAGAAAATAATTCACAACAAGTGTTGGATGATTAACTCATGAGTCAAAACCACCCAACATTTGCTGGAGGATCTTGTTCCTCTACTTTACATTATTATAAATTCAGTATCTTTAGGTTTTTGACTGTTGCTCAACAATTTGAAGACATTATGTTGAGCCCTAGGAAAATATGATTAGCATTGTTTTACCATTTTTTGACACTTTATATTCTGCAAGAAGTATACCAATACTGTTTATTCCAGGTATATTTTTGTAATTCATTAAACAGCATAAAATTATTTATTTACTCATGTAATCATTAAATAAATGCAACCCTGTTTTTTTGGCTTAAAGGACAAATTAAAAAAATCTTATTGGAGTCAAACTAAAATGAATAGTTTCTAGTAGTATCTAGTAGTCGGTACTGATACCACCAAGAGTACACAATACTCTACACAATACCCACAGTTGATACCATGGTGTGTAAAACACTAAAAAACGAACAATAATACTTTAATTCTTTTATTTATTTATATAGGAACCCTTTTTCTATTATGTCCTCGGAGGCCTGGCATCACCACGCAGCCAGGGTACGGTACCGTCTTTCATGAGCCCACATGGAGCTCTTCTTCTCCAGCAGTTAGCGATGGACTAGAGCACCTGTAGGGGTGTATACGGCCCCCGTCAGGTCCGAATCAAGGGCGTCCCCGCGTGGAGGGAAACCTCCCAGCATGCACCGGGACGACATGCAGCCACATTTATGTTACGATTGTTCTTCTATCGTTTCCACGTTGTTGTTTTTTTGTCACGTCAACACTATTCAGCATATCAGCAATATTACCAATGAGATGAAAAATTAAGAAACAAAAGAAGAACGAGTGGACTTTTGAGGAGAAACGGACGGAGTTACAGCGTGCATCATGTTGGTCAGACCCTTATCTTTCCTCTTCTCTGCCCTCAATCCTACTTCCATCTGTAGCCCTGCCCCCACTCCTCACAGCAGATTAGTCCAGTCTGAAAGAGATTAAGATAGATATCCAGAAAATTCATTCTCCAAGGTCAGTAAATAACCTTTACTTGGCCGTGTGTGTGTGTGTGTGTGTGTGTGTGTGTGGATTTGTAAGGGGCTTTACTTGGGCACAGCAGGATGATAGCAGAGAATGCCAAAAGGGGAAAGAAATGAGGGTGTTTTTTTTGTTTTTTTTCTCTTTTCGTCCCTCCAGCAAAGCCAATTTTCTCACTGAGTAAATGGGATTTCCCGAGGATAGCGGCTAGAAGATAGAAGCGGTCTGTCGGCTCCGCCCAACACGCTACAACGGCGTGTGCGTATGGCTCAGCTGTCAGTGGCCAGTAGTGCATGTTGGTGTGCTGACCTGCACAGCGAGAGGTCAGAGATGGGATTACACTGCGGGCGGCTTTGTGTCAATGAGCTTGCCCCGGCCTGTGACAGGGTCTGTATCAGAGCCAGGTATTAATAGAAAGTGTAACGTTTAAATAGCGTAATATAGATCCATAATAAATCCATCCAAATTATCAAAACATGCCGTTATGCTGGTGAGAGTGAGGGCCGGGTGGTCCGTACGATTCCACCATATTGGAAATCAGCTGTGTTTACAGTTGTTACATGATATATTTAATTATGAGGATAACAGTGTACATATTCAGACAGTCCCTCTCATTGAACACATTTATAGTAGGGCTGGTTAATATATCAATATCGTGATATGAGACTAGATATCGTCTCAGATTTTGGATATCGTAATATGACATATAGTAAAGTACACATAAAGTGATGTCATTTCCTGATCTCACCAGACTAGTCATTATATCTACATTCCTGATGATTATTTATCAAAAATCTCATTGTGTAAATATTTTGTGAACCAATAGTCAACACTACAGTATCGTTGCGGTATCAATCTCGAGGTATATGGTCAAAAATATTGTGATATTTGATTTTCTCCATGTTGCCCAGCCCTAATTTACAGTGTTGTACTCTGACGTACACACAAAGAAATAGAAAGAGAACAGAGAAGTTCAATCTCTGGCTTTCAATTACATTCTCACTCCCACACTAACATTTTTAGACGTCTCAGTGTGGGTTTCTGCCACCTCCTGGGTTTGGACTGCATTGTTCTTACAAAGGTAAAAACTGGAGCAAAGGTGGAAACTCTCCCATAGAACTACTATGTCTTTGTAGCTCTGTTCAGGAACATGGAGGACTACTGAAGCCTTTACCACCACGCATTAAGCAAACGGTACAGACACACTCTCAACAGGTCACCCGTCTATGAACATAAATACATTCAAAGCTCTTTTGTGCAATTTGGAGTTTTCAATTCACCTGAGTTGCATGTTTGACTCTGGGAGAAAGCCAATGCGTCCAAAGGGAATCAACAAGAACATGGGGAGTAACAGTACATGCAAAGTACTTGAATTTTTAATAAACTTAACCAAACGTGCTCACTCAGTTTCAACATACAGTTATAGTTTTTTTCACAAAAGCAGTATTTTTTGTAGGGTAACATGAAAAGCGTACACCTTCACTTACATTTTTGTGAACAAGAGAATTGTATGACAATCATACAAGAATTCACCATTTGGTGGATGCTTTTAAGTCTATCTAAAGTTATCTACCGTGCCAGGCTTGCATGTATTTTTAGATCTTTTTTTAGCTCCCAATGGAAATCAAACTCTAACCCTGTCTGTAAGTGCCTTGCTCTATCCACTGAGATACAAAAATAATACACTAAATAAATAATGAATGAAACGAGCAGCATAAAGTGTCAAGCTATTCATCCAGCTTTCTATCCTGCTCTTCCCTCTATCCAGTGGCTGCACAATGAAGTGGGATGGAGTAAATAGAGAGCTGTAGATGTGTGTGTATTATGCTTGATGGGTGTCTGATTGGACGTCTTAGTCCCAGAGGCGGTCTTTCAGGGTTCGAACTTGGTTGCCTCTTTGTTCATGCATGTGTGTGTGTGGGATTCTGCCTGTAGGTGTACATTCAGTTGAAGCTAAAAGAGATTAAGAGGAGTCTCGTGTCTAAATCCTACCACAATGTAAAAGAAAAAAAAAGTAATTTCCCCAGAGGGATCAAGAAAGTATGACTTCTTCTTCTGCAATAGATGTGCTTGTAAGCCTTGCAGAAAAACGTTCTAATCAAATACTTTAAACTAATGTTGTAGACAAGAAAATATTCCCCTGCAGCTTCCTGTCTCACTGTCATCTTTCCTCTCCTCAATTCTTCTTCTTCTTCCACTGCTGTATTTTTGATTATCTGAGCCACCGGCCAAGAGCAGGACCACATTCCTCTTTCTTAATGCGTCTTGGATAATTCCCTCGGAGTTGTGCTTTGGGTACATGTGCATCTGGTTTTGGTGTTTTTTGGCGCTGTCTAATTATAGTGTGATGCATGGTAATTGAGAACAAATGAGGACAACTGAGACAGAACAGGCAGACCACATTTCAGCATGTCAGACACCGTATTCCCTCCTATAATTAAACAACTTCCGACATGTGAGACTGCGCTTGTGGTAAAGTTGCACACAGATTGTTTTTTTTCAGTCTTGCTCACTTATTAAGAACCTTATTATGTAGTTCCAGAGGGGTGCTTGTTATCGGTATTTTTTAACACATCCATGTAGTGCCAGAGGTAGACACATAAGGAAAGGAAGCAGAGTTAGTATCAGTGGTGGACTGAGGAGGCCAGCTCTCAGGCCCTGTCACATTAAGGTTTTTTACACTTGTGCTTCTTAGCCATGGGCTAACCCAAATCCGAGGCTAGAGAAAGCCCACAGCTAGCTTAACCTCATTTTATTCATTACTCATTATCCACTCTGGGCTAACAGTAAATGCTATGAATCACGCTGCAGAGTGTGAACAAACTGCTGAAAGCACATAACTTATTTCAGTTCGTTTGGACATGAAACATTGCAATGGTCCTAGCCTCGACTCACACTAGTGATCCTAAGCCTGTGTTTTTGGGGAGAACTATGCCCTGAAGAGAAATGGGAAATGTCTTATTCATGTGTGTATCAGTTGTTAAATGGACACGTCATCCTAAAATCCAAAATACATATTTTTCCTCTTACCGTATTTGTCAATCTAGATAGTTTAGGTGTGGGTTGCCCTGTAGTGCCCGTAGAGATGTCTGCCTTCTTTGTAAAATAATGTAACTAGATGGCGCATTGCCTGTGGTGCTCTTTTCAGACCCTTTGCCTTGACCCGGTTACCTAACCCCTTTATGTTGTCCTCGGGTCAAATTGACCCATTTTCCTATATCAATGTTCTTTTTAATTCCCCAAAATAACATGATTGATTCCACAAAACGCTCTTTGCCAAGTACAAATCTCTACTTTCATTAATTTTGGGGCGTCTTATTAGTAGTGTTTTTGAAATAGTATTGAGAGTAAAAGTTGACATATTCCAGTCTGTGATTATCATCAACATCCATTCCTTTAATTTTAGTCTCAATAATTCCTAATTTCTGCTTTTCTAACTCAAACATTAGGTATAATTTCCTATAAATGAGGTTTATTGACCATAAATTCCAAAAATAACTGTAAAACTAACAGTTAATAAGTTAGTGTTACGTAGTGTTGAAAACGTGAAAAAAAGTGATAAAAATTGAAAAAAGGGACAAAAACACAAGTTAAAAACATCGATAAAAAGCGTCAACTAAAAGTGTTGATTTTCATTTTGACGGAAGACAACACGAGGGTTGAAGGGATACTTCACCGATTAGTATTAAGCTTTGTATCAGTAGAAACCCGTTCCCTCCCTCACGTCCCCCTGAGACGAAAGATCTCGGTATTGTGTGTCTGGAAAAAAACCTCAAATGATGCAAAAATCGTCACTGAGCGTCATCTGAGGGTTTTTTTCGAGACACAAACTGTAAAACTAAAGTTAATAAGTTAGTGTTACGTAGTGTTGAAAACAACAAAAAAAGGTGGCAAACATTGAAAAAAAGCATCAAAAGTGTTGAAAAAAGGGACAAAAATGTAAGAAAAACTTAAAAACGTTGATTAAAAGCTTAAAAAAAGGGTTAATTTTCATCACTCCAAGCGCTAACGCTACCACAGCGTTAGCTGAACTTTACGGAGACTATAAGGTGTGTGCACGGTTTTGTATGTCGTTTTTATATAATGTCCTTTTTATATAATGTCCTTTTTATATAATGTCCTTTTTATATATTTTGAATGCGTAACACCACTTGTGCCACGGTGAAACGTTGTTTCGTGTATGCTTGAAATGACAATAAAACACACTAGAGTTGAGTTGAATGCCTCACTGTCTGTCTATGTCAGTAAACAGTAGGCGTGATTTGGAAGTGGACTCTTTGAGCTGTGAAGCAAGTGCATTCTGGGATTTGAGGTCTTTCATTCACATGAGCCAAAACACATTTTCTGGCTTTTTTCGGTCAAGACGGCACCAATTTTGAAGAAAAATCGACATTTCTACTACATAAGTGACCCAATTTAAAGATATATTCATCTTTCCAACAGTGAAATATTCCTTTAAGGATCCTGAAATCATTGGTGAGACTGAATCTTAATTAGTTCTGAAGGCTCCAAGGACTCGTAACGCTCTCCACTCAGTTCAATTTGAAACAATATAAGTAATCAGTAATTGTATAGTTTTATCATGAAAGAAAGATCATCAAGGATGAGATCAAAGGATCTGATCAAAGGATCAGAGCATGCGGAGGTTTGTGAATGTGACTTGAGAAAAGCAGTCTTAATGGCGACCAATCAATTAGCTGAAGGAACTGGCGACGTCGTGCTGTGCTGTCCTGAGCCAGGCTGTGCAGCTTCCTGTGCCGTTTGATCCATCACTGGCAATAAAAAGAAAATGAATCAAGGTCTGGCAACAGGAACCGGACGTTCAGCTAATTCCTGTAGATCCTGCAACAGAAATCCATGGAACAACCAAAAGTGTGCCAAAATATCACACAAGCAAAGCCGCACGTTCGCCAATAGCCACGATCTGGCTGAACAGCGGACCAGCAGTAACGACGTCTCCTGTATGAAATGATTATGAATCCTAAACCTGAGAGTCAAACCTCTGCTTTGGTTTTCCAGTGACAGGATTTCCACTTTAATCTGAGTTGCTCTAAGGGACGTGGGAGGAAGCCGGGACACTCATCCCCGCCATCAACAGATTACTCTGTCAGGCACAACTAAAGGAGATTGGGATTAGTTTTCATCACAATTAAGCTTCATCATTGCCGTTCACTGCAATCATTCAATCAAAACCTCCCCCTTATCATGAATGACAGCGTTCCTTTAAGTGCAGATCTTCACAGCAAGGATTTGTTGATTATTTCACATTGTCATTTGAATTTTAAGCATTACAATCACTTCATGAAGGAATTACTTGAGGGTGTTATTGTGTTTAGTGAGAAATCAAGTCTAAGTCTTGATTTCTTTTCAGTGAATTCAAATTTATTCACATGTTCCTTCCCTTTTGTACTCCCTTATTGTTTCCATTTCTCTTCCTCCCTAATTTACATGCTAGTTGTATCCTTAATCCACACCACACACTTATTCTAAAAGGTCATGAGCATATGATTGTTCACGCTGTAGTATATATAATATGCTAAAAACACTTGATTTTTGAGTCTGCTATTTTTTGTCCACTAACCCCTCATTAAGAAATGGACAAAGGGAATATTGGGGTTGCTCATAGCTGGAAACATTTAAAAATGAATAACTTGGTGGTGGTGAAACTGCTCCAAGAACACCACCAAAAAATAGAAAAACTACCATTTAAGTCTAATTAAGTGTCTGTCTGAAGGTGTAGTTTAATTGACTTTGACAGTGTTGGTATTAAATATTTTATGTTGGTGTTAAATGTTGATTTCTTGTATACTAACTGTTAAACAGCATACTATAAAGATTAGTACATAGTACTATTGTATATAATTAGTATGTAGTGCATCTGCCTCTCCATTTCCTTTCTTCTAAAGTATCAAATTTCTTCCCTTATTTCTTTTCAATTCATTTCCTCCATCAATTCATTTCCTTATTCCTTACTTCTTTCGGGTTTCTCCCTTTCTTTTCCCCTCTAATATCTTCCTTTAACTTCTTTTTTTCTGTCTCTCGGTCTTCTTGTCTTGTCTTGTCTTGTCTTGTCTGTCCTTTCTCCGTCCTTCCCTCCTTGAGGCATTCAGCCTTGATTAGAAGGAGAAGCTTTATAGTTTGTTCTCATCTCTTCAGACATTGTTAACTTTCTACCTTCCTACGGTACGGTCCTCGCTTTCTTCAGCGGATGAAATTACACGCTGTGGACATTAAAAAGCCAGGCAGACCCAAATGGAGAGAGAGAGCAGGCAAAGTCTTGTAGCCGTTGTAGGTTTATTCCAGAAAAGAGACCACAAACTATAAAGCAAAAAACTGAGTCCAAAAAACAACAGGCAAAAAACTAATGCCAGAACCAACGGACAGGACCTCAAAACCTAGACTAAAACTCAGAGACAGAAGGGAGACTCCAAGCAGGTACTCACAAAAACACAGTAACACTACAATGCTCTGACGACGGACAAGGGGAACACCAAGACTACTACAGAGGGTAACCAGGTAACAAGAGGCGGCTGACACAAGGGCTGGGAGACAGGTGAAAGACATCAGGTAATCACAAGAGCAGGAAAACAGGAAGTAAAACTGAAGACAAGACAGCACAGAAAACCAGACTATCAAAATAAAAGAGGAAACAGAACACAGAGACTCACAATAAACCACAAGACAGAAACCACAACTAGACAAGACAAGGACTAAAACATATACAAGACCAAAAAACTACACAATCAAGGACGAACTATATAACAAAACACCAAACCATAACAGTAGGGAGCAAAAACCCAGGACCAGCGGTACTTCTACGGACCATCTTCTCATCAAAAACCCGGGTATCTCTGAGCCAGAGCCAGACCCAGAGCCAGACCAGGACCAACCAGGAGATTAACGCCCTACCTGCTCCTTCTGTCGGTCTCAAACACATCTGTCTCCTAATCCATCATCATCCTTGTACAAACTATTCTCTTTTTTTACCAGTCTTTCTGTTCAGGTCTCTCTCTGCTCTGTGGTATCTTTGGGTTTGTGGTTCACATCTTCTCAGCAGGTCAGGTTCAGTCTCATCTAATAGATACTCCAACAAATGGAGAGTTACATAATGCCTGACCCGTGTTCAATTATAAAATCCATTTTATTATAAAAACATCAGTCCTCAAAATGTACCTAGAGTACAGCTCCACTTTATCTGGAGAGCTTTTATCGGGAGTGTGTTTCCTAACGCACCGGTTTGACAGGTCGAGGGTTAGCATGTGGAAGGGGGACTGAACTGAAAAAGCAAAAATGGATCAGGCTGCTTTGACATTGAAATTTTGGTTCGCCTAAAAAGACTAGTTTCACATCACAAAATAACAAAAATGAACAATAACATACATACTGATCATATTTCTACATGTAATTCTAATTCTTTACGCTAAAGTTTCCCTGTATCACAGATGTTATCATTGATCGGATGCCCCACTCTCCACTGAGAGCTGATTAGTAGAGGATTAGTAAATCAACACAAAATTAATCTATAAATCAGCCATTTTGATAATGGCTGATTCATTTCAAACAACAATATACACACTTCCACCTTTTTCTTTGACTTATGTGATTGTCAACTGAATATAATTGGGTTTTGGAGTCACCGGGCCCAGCAGGCATCGATGGTGTTTGTTCTTTTACCCCAAAAAAGCCTTCAGCGCCACTCAGTCAGCAGTCTTTAAGCCCGACAACTTCCACAGTCCTTCAGTGGCACACCACCAGCATCATTCAGTCCTCTTGTCTATCAAAAGCCTTCAGTCCTCCACCAGCATCATTCAGTCCTCTTGTCTATCAAAAGCCTTCAGTCCTCCACCAGCATCATTCAGTCCTCTTGTCTATCAAAAGCCTTCAGTCCTCCAAGGCCACCCATCAGCCATCCATCTACCTCCTCCATCCTCCAGGGTACCCTGACCTGCAGCTGAAGGAAAGCGACCTCTCAGGGCTCCGATGAAATAAAACAGGAGGACATTTTTGAACTGATTGACTCTCATAAAACCGAAATGGAGCTGAGAGTGACTGCTGAGAAATGATGATGAGTCACAGTTGGCCTCCAGTGTTTCCCACCTGTCACACAGAGGATCTGCAGGCAGCGTTTGTCATGATTGTGGATGCAACCATGTTGTCTTTTATCACACTGAAATACAAGCTTGTTTTTTTCCTTTGAGCTAAACTACGGTTTGTCGCTTTTAAAGCTTTAGTGTGTAGCTTTTTATATTAATAAACGTCTGTTACATTCAAGCCAAAACCAAATTAATCTCTCAACTCCACACAACTCTCTCTCTGTATTTCTCAGTATGACTATGTTCATGAGATTGTGTCTTCCGGTGACTATCCGGTGCAGAAACTCAAGTGAAGATAATGACCATCATGTTTTTTAATCCTCCATGTCCTCCTTGGCTACTAGCACTGTGTGAAGGATGGGGTGGTGCGCGATCATGTAGGCTTGTATCATGCCGACAGTTTGTTGTCATTGCTTAGAATTCAGAAACTACGCACTACAGCTTTAATTGTTGAATTGTTTTGTGGCATTGTCATGTATTGTTCTATCAACTATTCACTGTATTTTGTTTTTAGGCATGTTACTGGCTTGCTTAGCAAACAAATCTCGACTGGAACTTCATCACATGGCTGACAACAAAGCAACCAGAGCCAATAATCCTCATACTGATGTCTCGGATTAGTCAACCAAGACATCTTGTCATCTCTCGTCTTTGGCTCCAGCTCTTCATTTCTCTTTATGTGATTTTGTTAGACAAAGGTAAGGTAATACCTGGGACTTTAAGACATGTTGATGTGGAATATTGTGATTTTCCAAGTGATTTTTTTGACATTTTATAGACCAATTATTAATTAAAGGGGATCTATGCAGTTCTTTTAGCTTAAATTTACCTTAACTGAACAGCTTTGGAGTCATTGTAATGGTTATTGCGTCCCTCTAGCGCCTATGAGCAGAACCCCCTTGCAACTTTGCACCAGCGAGTCACCAGACGCAGCGTCAGAAAGCATCGCGTGATATGAGGTCACGTGATTGCTTCAAAGCACTGCACACATCCGGCCAATCAGGAACCGGCTAGCTATAAGAACAAGGTAGCGATGAAGCGTTTCACACTACCGTCATGGCTGAGCCGGCGAAAAAGAAGCAGAAAGCTAGGAAAGCATTGTCGGAGGAACAGAGAAAGAGAAAAAGGCAGACTGACCGAGGGAGGGGTCAGACATGAACAAAAATCTGACCTTCATTTTCAGAATGGCGAGACGGAGACAAACCTGCAAATCCAATGCTGACCTGGCCTTCTTGCTGGTGCACTTGGAAGTATATTCAGGATAAACTCAGTTTAATCTTTGCATTTCTTGTTATTGTGACCCCAGGATGTGTGCTATTGTCAAAAATGGGTTTTAATTGTGATTGCTGTCTATTAGCGGCTTACTAGCTAGCTCACTAGCTAGCTCACTAGCTAGCTCACTAGCTGTCTACCTCAGTGGACATGGCTCCATGCGTTCGCCGGCTTCTTTGAAAACCAATGCACATGACCAGTGGGAGAAGATTAGAGGGGGGGGAGAATCGCCAATGAGTATTTACAACAGTGGTACCAAATATCTATTCTGAAGCTGTAGGGGGAGCTCTATAGAAAATCTGAGAGCAAAAAGCAAAAAAAAGGGAAGAAACTGCAAAAACTGCATAGCAACCCTTTAATAAAACCTGAAAATAATCAGCAGACTATTCAATTAATGTAAAAACATTTTAGTTGTATCCCTACTGTTATTTAAGGCCCACATGAAGATATATATATATATATTGTCTCTCTCTTTAGAATTAGCTGAGTAGATTATATACTTTGATTTAATATTTAGGCTTTTAGACGTCAACAAAAGAGGTGTCAAGACATGAAGTGTTAAACTACCTTGAACTTGTTAAGTAACGATATCCATTTTACAACTTTGCTTTAGAAATGTTCTTTAGGTAACAATTATTGTTCATTTTTGGCGATTTTACCTCCAATTTTAAGCCATAGCTCTAAGATCTAGCACTTGTCAAATAAGAACTAATGTTCCTCTAGATTTTCTGTGTGTTGAAGCGCTTAAATGCTCACTCAGGTTCGAAATGGGTTGTGCTACCAGAGAACTCCCAGTCCGATTACTTCCTGCACTATCTCTCCCTGCTAATAAAGAAGCACTTAGCCTCACATATCTGGTTCACTCACCGCTACAAAGATGGTGTAGATTAAGATAGTGTGTGTACCTGTGACTGTGTATTAAAGTAGAGATTAAAGCACAAGTGTCAACACCAGTGGAGATAAAAGTGACTCCGAGCGAAATCCCTCGTGACATCAGTGTAGAAACAGAAATAAAACTCAGAAGATCTTTAGTTTTGAAAAGAAAAAAAAAGAAATACTTTGCAGGTACCCGGAGTTCTTTGATGGGGTCTTATCATACATTAGGAGACTGAGGCGTGTAATTAAAAGACCGAATGAAAAGAATCCCTGCATTGGCAGAGTTGAACACGATGTAAGCGTAACACCCTGCTGATGTAATATTCACAGCCTTGTCACTGAGTCACATACATACGCAGACGCAGCAGGACCGGCGCTATGTGGAAACTAACTCTCCTCTTTCATTTTTCAGAATAAAGCAAGTCTGGAGCAATAATTTGACACACAGATCATAGTCTTCCCCCAAAGGCCGATCGTGTACCAACTCTCTGTTCTTTTTCACCTCAAAAAAAGGAAGTATAAGAGTGAAACAATGGCAGTTTTCAATATCTGAGGCACCTTGTAGGCAACCTTCGTTTTACCAATGTTCTTGCCAACATGCAAGGACATTCTTGATGGGAAGAACCCAATAATATCCATTTAGTTTTACACATAGATTAAACGTAGCAATATCCTTAACTAGGGCCGTCCCCTCTTGGTCGATTAGTCGACTAATCTGTGGTTCTGGTATTAGTCGACTAAGCTTTCTTTAATTGATAAGTCATTTTTATGCTTATTCATGCTTAATTACTCATTTCCAAGAAACTTATGAACACATTTCTGGTGAATACAAGTTTTAAAGTGGTGCTTTTGCAGGATTAATTGTGAAGAAATTCAGCTTTACAGATGGTTAATTAACTACATGTATAATGTGCTTATCCAGTCTTAACCCTTGTGTTGTCTTCCCGTCAACAATGACCAAAAAAAACGTTTTGGTCACTTTTATTTCAACATTATTATCACTTTTTCCAACATTTCTGTTACTTTCTCAATGTTGTGGGTGCTTTTTTGTATATTTGCATGCATATTTCTTATGTTTTCTCAGCTCTTATTTCAACGGTCCATTATTTGTGACAAAAAAAAACTAAAAACGGGTCAAATTTGACCCAAGGACAACATGAGGGTTAACCACCTCTCACAGCTCTGTCAATGATATCAACTAATCGATGAGTTGACAAAATCATGCAAGTGTTAGTCAACTAAGAATTTCTTTAGTCGAGGACAGCCCTATCCTTCAGCTAAGTACAGCTACCTCAGAGAAACAGTACACACAGTGTGTTAAAGCCTGATTGGTATGGAACTAAAAGAGCAATCGACCCATACTGGAGAAGAGAACGCACCTTGGCACTCGCTACTGGGACACATTTATCTGTACGAGCTATTAAAAAGGGATATTACTAAAGATTTTGAGTACATAAAAGCACTTATTTAATCACTCAATCTCCACCATCCGTCATCTGCTCGGCGCCATCTGTTTTATCAGTCAGCCAACAGGCGGCAAGATCCCTCCTCAAAGTCTCGCTCGCTGCGGAGGTGGCATGAGAAAACGCTACAGGAAGCTTCCGGATGTTTCTTACCTCTTTGCCAGACAGGTAGTAGGCGGACAGCAGACCTCCAACAAACCGGATGTTCACCTCAAACACAGACACTTCTGCATTCTGCAACAGGGACAAAGGACAGCAATATGAGATATGAAGACTTGGAAGAACTACGCATGAATGCACATTTCTCCTCCTACAGACTGGGAATCAGGTAAAGACAAACTCAATGAAGAAATGTTCCTGTTTTCACTAGAGCCCGACCGATATATCGGATATTATCGGCCGATATTAGACATTTCCCGATCTATCAGTATCGGCATTTATAATGGCAATATGTCAACCATGTTATGAGCGATGGCGTTGCATAGTCTGTCCACCAGAGGACGCTCTACAACGTCCCTGTTAGTGATGGCGTTGCATAGTCTGTCCACCAGAGGACGCTCTACAACGTCCCTGTTAGTGATGGCGTTGCATAGTCTGTCCACCAGAGGACGCTCTACAACGTCCCTGTTAGTGATGGCGTTGCATAGTCTGTCCACCAGAGGACGCTCTACAACGTCCCTGTTAGTGATGGCGTTGCATAGTCTGTCCACCAGAGGACGCTCTACAACGTCCCTGTTAGTGATGGCGTTGCATAGTCTGTCCACCAGAGGACGCTCTACAACGTCCCTGTTAGTGATGGCGTTGCATAGTCTGTCCACCACGTCCCTGTTAGTGATGGCGTTGCATAGTCTGTCCACCAGAGGACGCTCTACAACGTCCCGTTAGTGATGGCGTTGCATAGTCTGTCCACCAGAGGACGCTCTACAACGTCCCTGTTAGTGATGGCGTTGCATAGTCTGTCCACCAGAGGACGCTCTACAACGTCCCTGTTAGTGATGGCGTTGCATAGTCTGTCCACCAGAGGACGCTCTACAACGTCCCTGTTGGCAACACTGATTATTTTTTGTTAATGTGTTTTTGTTCAAAGGACTTTAAGTTTCATATCTTAAGTTTGTATTTTTATACATTTTATTATCAGAACTTTAATTTATTTTGATGTTCTGTTGTGACAATAAAACAAATTATTATCATATTATTTTAGTGAGAACTCATAAATAACTACTAATGTTGGGGAAATCTGTTTTTTTTGTAACGCGTTTCTGGAATTTTTTGTTTTAAATCTATATCGGCCAATATATCAAAATATCGGATTTTTAAATAACCAAATTTTTTAAATCGGTATTGGCCTTAAAAATCCTTTATCGATCGGGCTCTAGTTTTCACTTCAAGTAGGATTAAACTTTCCAAAGTTCAGGCAGATATTTCTGTAATACTAGTCTTCGCAGGTTTGAGACGGAGAGATGCTGAATTCTCACTTTGTGTTCCCAGCCACACTCACAACGTAGATCAAGAGCTGATTGGTCCATCACTTATGTCAAGACTGAAATATGTCATCAATTATTTGATGGCACGCCATTCAATTTTGGCGCAAACATTCATCATTCCCAAAGAATGAAGTGTAATAACAGTGGTGACCCATCGACTTTTCATCCAGCAACATCGTCAGGTCAAAAACTGAATCTGTCCGATACTATTTGATGACCAAATACTTTCCCAACAACCTCAGCTGTACTGTGTGTTTAAATGTAAGCATGCTACATTAACATGGTGAACATGGTAGCATTGTAGTTCCTAAAAATCAGCTTATTAGCATTGTCATTGTAAGCATGTCGGCATGACGTTGTTGGTATTTAGCTCTAAAAACAGCCTCACAGAGCTACTAGCATTACTATAGGTGTTTTATTTAAGATGTGTGTGTCAAATCTTTAGCTGTGCTGTCCTTTGCTACAACAGATTTTTTTAAGGTTTATCAAAAATCAAAATCTGCTGATCCCTTGTTGGTTGTTTGCGCTCTTATTCCAATCTGATACAAAGCAGTGAAGGGCTTAACGTCCTCAAAGTTAAGAAAGAAATCCTTAGAAACATCGCCGTAAGTGGCAGTGATAAGGTCTGCTGCATCTAAAAATACAATGCCTCTATTTCTGGACAGTTTTGGCAGAGGGAATGGGACAAATAATAACACAAAAATGTAAGTTTTTAAAGCCATTTGTCTCAGCAGCAGAACAATGGAGCTTCATCTCTCTCGCTCCCTTTCTCTCTTCGCGTCTTTATGAACAGATTCATATGAAGTTTTCGTGCTCGACTGACAGCTCTCATAAGTCACTGCTGTCGACCAGAGATAGGACAATAGACTTCGTCCTGTGCAAAAACAAATTATATGCCAGGCAAAATGTGTCCTGTCATTCCCCTCCAAAGTCTGAATGACTGATTGAGTAGTGAGATTGTGTTGCTTATTCTTTCTAATTAAAATTAAGCTGAAATGCTTCCTACTGCACGCTGTCTATTTGCAGTTCAGTTTGCTAGAAGAGGGAAATATTTCAGCTTAATTTTACCAGGACAATTGAGCAAACAGCGGTTTTCCTGCAGTATCTGTGTGAGTTAAGTCGCCATCACTGCTTTAAACTGTTGGACAATGACCCTCTGAGTCAGCAGTTGTGTGACGTTATCTCATTCCTGCAAGAGGACCTGATGAAGTCGGCAGGCGAGGAGTAAAGTCTCCTGATGTTGCAAGATTAAATCTATTACAGAGCGAACAGGAAACTGACTAAGCATGGCATTTTTCTTAGCAGATAACTAATTAAGGGCTACAGCCAGAAAAATCAATGAGACAATGGCCCGAGTAGACCTCTATAGATTAAAGTGCATCTTATTATCTTTTTTTTGTGATTGGCTAGTGGTCATATGTCACTAAACAACCTGTAATTTCTGGTCTTTGAGCTTAAAATGGCAAAAACGTAAACCTATGGTTTTCTCCATGCAGGAAATGTTGTGTTTCCTTTTCCCCCGTCACACTCTATAGGTTATTTTCGTAAGCTGTGTTTAAGAGCTTTTGAGTTCTGACACTGGGAGTCTCAGGAGGGCCATAAACCATGTACTGTGGCTCTTTCCCTTTAAATAGATTTTAAACGTGTTGCTCAGCTGCTTGTATAGAAATAAATGGCAGTTTGACCTGTGTGGCTCCTACAGTGGGACTCTGAGTGAGCTACAGTCTTATTTTGTCAGGTTTGAGCTGAGGGGTAAACAATGTTCCAGATATTGGACATAGAAGAGCAGACAATAATGCTGAAGTCATATAAATCCAGTTTTTACCAGTTACTAGGGCTGTGCAGATGAACTGATCAGAAAAACCAGACATTTGGCTCCAAAAGGAGAGTAACTATAGCGACAGGAGCTAATTATTTTTATAACGATTCATACCGTTTTGCATTATGTTTTAAAATGTTACTGTTTTTCCAAATATATTGTGTTTCTTTTTTATTCATCTTGGTGTGCATTGGTCTCTAAAACCAAGCAAGCAAGAACAATAGAAGCATAGTTCTCTCATTAAAACACCAAAAAAACTCATGTACTTTTTTAAAAAGCTCCTTGCCGAGGACATAGGCTCAAACACAACACTCCCAAGGCCTGTAAACATTTAACTTCAAGCTTATAAAATATGAAAAAATAGAAAATAAATAGAAAATCATGTGATAGCATTTAATGCTTTGTGACAAAGCTTGAAAGTCATGTCAGTGATTTTTTAAATGGCTGTGACGTAGCTGACAGTTTCTAGTCATTAAGTGCATGACCCCATGTATGATATAGTCTTAAAATGAACTTCATTCAGAGACATGACGAGATGAGCAGGGAGACGTCTGACTCAGTTTCACCACATGCAGGTCAGCGGCAGAGACCTGTGATACAGAAGACTCTTGATGGTTCACTTAGTTCAGATGAGAGGAAGACTGGTACTCCAACTATCACTTCTTTGCCCTCCTGTGTTGATTCAGCAGAGATATTGACAGAGGAACAAATGAGTGAGTATAAAGGTTGATTGATTGGTTGATTAACGCCACTTCTAACTGTCCCCGACTCCCCCTGGTTACTGAAGCCATGTGCAGTTCAAAGTGGCAAGGAGCACAGAAATATGGAAGGACTGTTGTTGTTTTTTACCTTTATATATTCAGGGAGGTTTACTGAGAGGACGCCTCTCTGTGGCAAGAACACCCTGATCACATTCACACTCTGTGTGTGTGTGTGTGTGTGTGTGTGTGTGTGTGTGTGTGTGTGTGTGTGTGTGTGTGTGTGTGTGTGTTGACAATACAAAGCCATCGGAAGCAACAGTACTTTTGCTAAGGGACACAAACTCTCACTGAAAACATAAAAGCACAATTTTAACAACTATAAAAAAATATATTAAAAAAGCTAAAGAAATATATTCAAAATGCATTTGGTCCAGAGACAAAACATCTATCAGACAATTAAACTTCTGCTCATAAGGCATTGTAAACACATGGCGATTAGTATAATCAAGACATAATATAATAAAAACATAATGAGCTCAGTATTGCTGGGTGTGTTAATATTTTATGCAGTAAATCTATCCTTAATGTCATGATATAAAAGTTTATGTCATTTTCTGATGTCTGGATGATTGTATTGTGAGAAACAATTACCCAGACTTCCAATGGGCTCTGCTGGTACAATAGATCACAGTGCACCTGCTGTAATGTGTTAGCAAAGTGGTCCACACCATTGTTCTGAGATGCTTTAATTAAAACAGCTTTCTGTCACTTTGACTCCACACAAAGGAAATCCTAAAATTGATCTTGATGAGTGAGAAATTGCATGTTACCACAGGACTCACAGAACTGTATGTGTGTGTGTGTGTGTGTGTGTGTGTGTGTGTGTGTGTGTGTGTGTGTGTGTGTGTGTGTGTGTGTGCGCTGCATCAGATTGCTCTCGTTATCAATGAAACCCAGAGGGTCAAAGAGCCACAACATGTCTGATGGATCCATACACAAGGAATCATTATTTAGTGTGAGAGCACCCGCTTTCACACACACACACACACACACACACACCTAATTAATTGAAAGATTTAAATGCTGCTGATAACATCTTTTTAGCTTTTATTACCAGTCATGGAAGGGCTTAATAATTAATAATTAATAGCAGTATTGAATAGAGATACCTGAGTCAGAAAATGTCACGCTTCAATATTATTTTTTTAGGCTAAATATTTGATTCAAAATTGATTTTCAATTCAAAAACAATTCTCATTTAAAAAAAAAGATTCACAGTATGTAAATGTAATGACTTTTACACGCCATTACAAAATAGGGGGGAGATGAATGTTCTGTTGTGACAATAAAACAAATTATTATCATATTATTTTAGTGAGAACTGATGGTTTGTAACGCGTTTATGGATATCTTTTTTTTTTTTTTTAAATATACAGTATATCGGCCAATATACCGGCATCAGATTTTTTTAAACATCAAACATTCGTATCGGTATCGGCCTAATCATAAGACCAATGCATATATCCTGTCGACCATGACATAAACATCAAGTACAGTAGTCAAATACGCCTTCAGATCAGCTTTATTCCTCCTTGCAAGGCTGTGAATGTTTCAGCTCATTCACATGATGAAGGTGTTCACCTGCATGTGCTTTGCACAGCGATCCCCTGTGCATAATCCTGCCTTATTCACTGTCTCTGCCAGCAGTGGTCCCGTCACTCAAACAGCACTGTTGCAGCAGGAGGACCATTGATTCTGATCTGCACTGTGCATTTGCTGCAGCAGCATAATGCTGAGACGCATAGCTACCCTTCATACTCTCCCACTTTCTGCACATGCTTTAGAATAAGTGCTTTATAGTGGCAAGGCAGGTATTGTGAAACCACCTGGGGAAGGGTTGATTTAAATCTATTTAAGTTTTGCTAAAGTTACTAAAAGACTCAATAAAGAAAGATAGATTTCTCCTCACTTACTTTGGAAGTTTGTCTGGAATAATATATACATTTGATCCTTTCTGACAGCGGGATAAATGACAGGGAATTACACAACGGGGACTGACATTATGTCTTATGAACAACAATAAACTTTCGCGACTCGAGTGAAATGATCCAGGAAAACATGTTTTAAAATCTACATTCTCAGAGGAGATTTAAAAATGGTGCCGGAGCCTTTAAAGTGATTTGGAGACACAGAAAAACGGGATAAGAAGAGACGGATACAACGGTTTGTTTAACAAACGAGGGAGATTGTTTGAGACTTAAGAATACAGAAGTGATGATAGTAGCCAGCAGTGTTTGTCTCCGGACACTTTACCAGAAGACATGGAGAAAGGAGGGAATACAGTTATGAAGACATGGAGAAAGGAGGGAATACAGTTATGAAGACATGGAGAAAGGAGAGAATACAGTTATGAAGACATGGAGAAAGGAGAGAATACAGTTATGAAGACATGGAGAAAGGAGGGAATACAGTTATGAAGACATGGAGAAAGGAGAGAATACAGTTATGAAGACATGGAGAAAGGAGAGAATACAGTTATGAAGACATGGAGAAAGGAGGGAATACAGTTATGAAGACATTGAGAAAGGAGGGAATACAGTTATGAAGACATGGAGAAAGGAGGGAATACAGTTATGAAGACATGGAGAAAGGAGAGAATACAGTTATGAAGACATGGAGAAAGGAGGGAATACAGTTATGAAGACATGGAGAAAGGAGAGAATACAGTTATGAAGACATGGAGAAAGGAGAGAATACAGTTATGAAGACATGGAGAAAGGAGAGAATACAGTTATGAAGACATGGAGAAAGGAGGGAATACAGTTATGAAGACATTGAGAAAGGAGAGAATACAGTTATGAAGACATGGAGAAAGGAGAGAATACAGTTATGAAGACATGGAGAAAGGAGGGAATACAGTTATGAAGACATTGAGAAAGGAGAGAATACAGTTATGAAGACATGGAGAAAGGAGGGAATACAGTTATGAAGACATTGAGAAAGGAGAGAATACAGTTATGAAGACATGGAGAAAGGAGGGAATACAGTTATGAAGACATGGAGAAAGGAGAGAATACAGTTATGAAGACATGGAGAAAGGAGAGAATACAGTTATGAAGACATGGAGAAAGGAGGGAATACAGTTATGAAGACATGGAGAAAGGAGAGAATACAGTTATGAAGACATGGAGAAAGGAGGGAATACAGTTATGAAGACATGGAGAAAGGAGGGAATACAGTTATGAAGACATTGAGAAAGGAGAGAATACAGTTATGAAGACATGGAGAAAGGAGAGAATACAGTTATGAAGACATTGAGAAAGGAGGGAATACAGTTATGAAGACATTGAGAAAGGAGGGAATACAGTTATACTTTATATCTCTATGTAACGTGTCTGTCAGTACAACTGTCCTTGTACTGTTGGTTCTGATGGCTTTGTATTGTCACACACACACACACACACACACACACACACACACACACACACACACACACACACACACACACACACACAGAGTGTGAATGTGATCAGGGTGTTCTTACCACAGAGAGGCGTCCTCTCAGTAAACCTCCCTGTATATATAAAGGTAAAAAACAACAACAGTCCTTCCATATTTCTGTGCTCCTTGCCACTTTGAACTGCACATGGCTTCAGTAACCAGGGGGAGTCGGGGACAGTTAGAAGTGGCGTTAATCAACCAATCAATCAACCTTTATACTCACTCATTTGTTCCTCTGTCAATATCTCTGCTGAATCAACACAGGAGGGCAAAGAAGTGATAGTTGGAGTACCAGTCTTCCTCTCATCTGAACTAAGTGAACCATCAAGAGTCTTCTGTATCACAGGTCTCTGCCGCTGACCTGCATGTGGTGAAACTGAGTCAGACGTCTCCCTGCTCATCTCGTCATGTCTCTGAATGAAGTTTATTTTAAGACTATATCATACATGGGGTCATGCACTTAATGACTAGAAACTGTCAGCTACGTCACAGCCATTTAAAAAATCACTGACATGACTCAGGCTTTGTCACAAAGCATTAAATGCTATCACATGATTTTCTATTTATTTTCTATTTTTTCATATTTTATAAGCTTGAAGTTAAATGTTTACAGGCCTTGGGAGTGTTGTGTTTGAGCCTACGTCCTCAGCAAGGAGCTTTTTAAAAAAGTACATGAGTTTTTTTGGTGTTTTAATGAGAAAACTATGCTTCTATTGTTCTTGCTGACTGCAGGATGCAACACTGATCACATGCATGCATCACGCAGCTTGGCAGACAGCAGATACTTTCAAAAGAGAGATTTGTGTCTTTCACTTCAACATGCTCCAGTAAGCATTACCTCCTTTTGTAATACTTGCATCATTTAAAACCCACCCTGCTTTTCTCTGATCCAACAGTTTGTGATTTTTTTTTTTTTGCAACTACATGTAAATTGGAGGCAGATTATGTTTCACTTCTGTGCATCTGTCAGCAACAAGTCTTGAAATGTTCCTGGCAGATTTGGATGAAAATCAGCAGACAGGTGGTGATCTAGATTTGGGATTGTACGCCAAACAACTGGCATTATATGTTGCATTCAAGTTCCAGTTGGAAAGCATGAGATTCAGGATGTTTACTAGCAAACGGCATCAAGTCTGCCTCGCAAAACAGAACCCTGAATTGAAGCTGCACTCTGTCTTTTTATGTGAATTTCTACTGTGGGGCGGCTGTGGTAGAGTGGTTGCCTGCCAATTGGAAGGTTGGTGGTTCAATCCCTGGCCCTGCAGTCCCATGTCGAAGTGTCCTTGGGCAAGACCCTGAACCCCAAGTTGCCCCCGATGCTGTGCGGATGTGTGTGCATGTTTATCTGATGAGCAGGTGGCAACTTGTACGGCAGCCTCGGCCACAGTGTATGAATGTGAGTGATGGTGAATGGTTCCTGTATGATGTAAAAGCGCTTTGAGTAGTCGTTAAGACTAGAAAAGCGCTTTATAAATACAGAACATTTACATTTACTGTAGCTGCTATAATATTTGTTTTATTTCACCTCCAGTTATTCGCACGTCAGACGCAGTGTTTTTATCTGTTGTTGCTCACATCTTTAATCACATTGTGACTGAGTTTTGGCTTATGGCAGTGTCAAGGCTTATGCAGAATCAATTTAGTTGATCATCACAAGCAGGGGCGTCTGACTGGGGGGAAAGGGGGGGTGAGTACCCAGGGCCCTCATGTGAGGAGGGCCCAAAAAGATACTAGAATGAATAGCTGTGGATGCGGGGAGGGGGCCCTTAGAAAATGCCTTTCTACAGGGCTTTTGTGCTACGTACACACACACACACACACATACACACACACAGACACACATACAGACACAGACACACACAGTGCGTGGCACTACCTTTGTGGGGACCCGGCATTGACATAATGCATTCTATATTCCCTTACCCTAACGATAACCATCACAACTGAATGCCTAACCTTAACCCTCACCCAATTCTAACCCTAATCCTAAAACCAAGTCTTAACTCTCAAACAGCCCTTTAAAGTTGCGGGGTCCAGCATTTTGGCCCCACAAAGAAGTCTCACAAAAAGAACAAGACCACACACCTACACACCCACATACACATACACACATACACTTACCACATTAAAGTCGAGGTTCTTTTCTACCCAGTCGGTAGCAGCATCAAACTCTTCAAACATGTCCATGACATAGAGGGTATCCAGAGCATCCACTATTGTGGCTCCCTTTATACTGCCTGCAAGAAAGAAAGACAGAATGATTAGAAATAGATTACAGTATTTCTCAATACACATTCGTGAAGGTTGTTGGGTCTTGAAAGGAGTGTTTTTCATTTCATCTGCCTGCTCAAAAAAGAAGGAAAAGCTAGGGAGGAAGCAGGATAAAATAAAGAAAAACTCCAATGACGTTTATTGAAATGTTAAAAGCTCGTTAGTCAGCGTAGCACTCCTTTCATAAGTATGAATGACAACAGGTGTCAGCAGCAGCAGCACTGACAAAAAGCAGTGAACAAACAGCAGAAGTTAAGAGTTATGTTTGGAGGTTGAATAAATGATTTAGCTCGGCAGATGGTGAGAGGCAGCGATTATCAGCACTGATGAAACGTCGGGAGCATTGCCTATCTCTAGTGTTTAGCCTCATAGTATCATAGCAGGAGGGAAGACACACACACACACACACACACACACACACACACACACACACACACACACACACACACACACACACACACACACACACACACACACACACACACACACACACATATTCATTCATTCCAGCGCTGCCGTTACCCAATCCCCTTTAATGAATCCAACAGCACAACATCTCCGTCTGTGTATGTGCCAGGTAGCTCAATAAATCATTAGGCATGCAGCATGGAGCCCTCAGCAAAGCTTTTAGTCCTAACATACCTGCTACAAACACATGACCTCATCTGCCTGAGCGTTGGGGGGGCCAGGAGCTCAGTCCGTAGAAGACTCTGAGACACCACAATACTGCACTGATGCACCCTGCACAATAGGTTTAGCTACATATTACCATTACTAGTTAAGCAGCTGCACATTTTTGTATTCCCAACTTGTATATATTCAAATATTTGTTATTGTATTTTAATCTATTATTATATCATGTATATTGTATGTATGTATATTGTATCCTAGTATTTCATTTATATTTATATTCTGTGCTGTGTGACTGATTTTGAGCAGCTGTAACACATCAGTAGCTGTTGGGGGGCAGTAGCTGTTAGAAGGGAGTTGGGCTGGGAACTGGAGGGTTGCTGGTTCAAGTTCCCGTATGGGCCAAAGTATGGTGGTGGACTGGTAGCTGGAGCGATGCCAGTTCACCTCCTGGGTACTGCCAAGGTGCTGTATTAGCAAGGCACTGAACACCCATATACTGTATTAAAGTGTATTAAAGCATTTCTGGGCTTTCAGTATTCTGCCAAAATACAACAAATTGATTGTTGGATTTAAAACAAGCCAAAAGAGATAATTTCCCACATAATTTTATTAAATGGCCCCACTAAAAAAGAATGAAAGTTTCTTTTTAAACTGTAATTTTCTGCTATTTTCTTTCAACTAACACAAAAAAATCTCTGAGTATCTATCGCGATATGTCGCAGCCTTTTGCGATGTGTATAATGCGCCAGCTGATATTGCGATAACGATAAAAAAGAAACGATGTATTGTGCAGCTGTACTTAGATGTGTGTCAGAGAAGGGGAAAAAAGAAAAGAAATGAAAGATGGGACGGTGAAGAAAGTGAAGAAAGACAATGAGTAAGACAGAGAGCACAGAAAGGAAAGCATAAACTCAAATTTTGCTGCTCTTATTTTCTTCATTGTATGTGCCTTCTTATTCTTACTTTTTACTTTTTATACTGTTTACTTAAATGTTATGTTTGTCTGTGGACCACATTGGTAAAATATGTCTTGTCTCCACCGTGGGATAGAAGGAAACGTAATTTCGATCTCTTTGAATGTCTTGACATGTGAAGAAATTGACAATAAAGCAGACTTTTGACTTTTCTTTTTACTTTGAATGCATCGTGTAGGGAAGGCGACCCTATGGAGAGAAGGGCAGGGAGTGAAATGGTTAGAGGAAACCAAATATTCGTATTGGCCTTAAAATTCCTTTATCGGTCGGGCTCTAAGCAGGTGTCAAGATGAAAGCCAGAAAGCTGCAGGTTTGTTATTGTGTGAATCCGTGTGTTATTTCCTCCTGTAAGAAGTGGGAGAATGCTAGGGCAGCTAAAAGCTTTCCATTAGACACAATGCTGAATCACCAGCGACGGGCGCAGGGCCGCCGCTCCCCATCGATTTAGCACCCTGCTCACAGGAAAATATGACAATTTCATTTTAATCCCCGCTGTGAGGTGAGAGTCTGGTTACGAGCTGTGAAGCCCATAGTGATTATAAAGCAATAGATACAGACAATCATTCTGGATGAGGCTGGTGATACCCTATAAACGCCATATTGATTTTCTATCAATTCAAAAGAAATGAAAAAGCTCCTGGATAGACTCTGGAATAGTTTCACATTTTTTGCTTACCCAGAAAAGATGCGAGGATTGATACCACTCTTCTATCTGATGAGTGTTAAGTAGAGCTACTGGGAGGCAATAAGCTTAGCTTAGCTTAGCTTAGCATGAAGACAGCTTGCCTGGCTCTCACCAAAGCTTAACAGTTTGTTGATTTACGGGTAATGACATTACCGACTGTACTGACTGTATCTGGCAACTTAGGCTTTGTACATCTCTGTTTGTGTACAGATTTAACCGATAAGATGCTTAATTAAGATTAAGATTATTAATAAGCGTTATAGGCTTCGGTAAGTGGATTTTCTTATTTTGGACAAAGCCAGGCTTCCAGTCTTTATGCTAGGCTAAGCTAACAGCCTCCTGGTTTCAGCACCATGCTTAACTCACAGAGATGAGAGTTGTAGCGACCTTAGTATTGAACTAATCCTTTAAGAGGAACAACAACGTAAGAATTAGGGACCGATTATCGGCCCGGGCTGATTATCGGCCCGGGCTGATTACCGGGTCACCTTGGGGCAGTTTGCAGATTATCTGTATCGCCGTTTTATTATCAGGAAAATAAAGTGTCTTAAAGTGAATGAATTAAAAAGGGTGTAACTTTGGCTCGGCTACAGCTCTGTGTCCGTCCCTCTGCTTCGGTTTCACTCCCCACTGAGGCTGACCTAATGTCCCGCCCACAACACTATCTGTCTATCTTTTACAGTGTATTATGTAAGTTAATACTTGCTTAATAAAGCATTTAAATAAAGTTTTGAGTTGGAGTTTGGAACATTTTTGACTTTGAATCAGTTTCCTTAACTACTAACAGCACCGGTATCGGTCAATCCGTAATGAGAGCGACGATAATACTGATGAATTCACATTGATACTGTGCATGAAATCTACATTAAAATGTGGCTTAATAAATTCAAGACAAATGCGTAATCAAACAGGAATGGACTTAAAACACACAACCTGTAACGTTAAGCCTCCGGCCGTGTGAACGGGAAGGCCGAGCGTGTCAGCAGATCCAGTCACTGTTGCGGTCACTTGTCCTTCCTGTTTTTCATCCATCTCACTCATTCACTCCATTAAAGCATCCAGAATGACAAAGAGAGGACAAGACACGTTCCTCCCTCCATTGTCTTGTCACTGTGCTTCCTTCCCTGTGTGTGAGTGCGTGTGCGTGTGTGTGTGTGTGTGTGTGTGTGTGTGTGTGTTACAAATGGTCAAAGAGTGACCAGGATAACAATACTAAATATAAAAAAGTAAATGTAAGAGCTAAAAGGAAAGATCTGTGGAAGGTGTTAGACATTTGTCCTTCTTTTAGATATATAACCCTTTTCAAAATACAATTATGAACCTGAAAATGAGCAGAATATGGGCCCTTTAATTGTTTCAGTCATTTTCTAAGAAATTGCGAGGATTTGCTGGTTTCTTTTGTCTCATATGGCAAAAAAATAATAATAAATTGAGTTGAAATGTTGATTAAAACAAGCAATTTGAAGGTGTCACATTGAGCTCTGGAGAACCTTCTCAACATGTCATGGGCTTTATGATAATCAAGAATATAATGGCAGATTCATCAATAATAATAAAAATATTCGCCTTTCTGACCGTTCAGTTAATGCCCAAAATATTAAGAACACTTGTATTTTCATAAAGTGCACAGATCGCAGATTGGAGCTTTCAGTCAAGGAAGATCTCGGATGTTTGTGAGACAGCTTGTCAGGACCACGATGGATCAAGAAATGTGCTGAAACATCTTGTCACCAGACCCAGGATTTGTGTCAGCGTCCAGATGGGAGGACTCTGAAAACTGAGTCAGGATTCAGCTGAGGTCTGAGAGGTTGAGACCATCTCGGAGGTGGCGTGTGCTGCTGCCGGGGAGTCCGTTTTTTGTTTGCGACTGCGAGCACGGTGAGGCAGCAGATGGCTCAGCAGAGGGCAGCGCCTGTGATGCTTCACTCAAACATGAGTGGTGGCGGAGGAGGAGAGAGTCTTGGCTGCTGCTAGAAAGAAAGCGCAGTAGGGGAGGACAAGCCGTATGATATTTGCAGTAGGTGGAAGGCTTGTCGCAGTGGGAGAATACATACAATTTGGGAAAGAGCTTTCCAGAAAACCACCAGTGTTATCGCCCACTGCAACAACCCTCGGCTGCTTCTACATCTTCAGAAAAGTCAAGTGTTGGGGGTTGCCTTTTCCAATGAACATTTTCTCCCTGTTGCAGCTACCAGTGTGAGTGCAACATAAGAGGAAATTCAATCCCTCCTCTTTGTAGCTACTTCTTATTTTGTGGCTCTCTTTCTTTTGTCTTCATCATAGTGTTGCACGTCAGAGGTGAAGCTTGACAATGCATTAGGTTCATAGGAGAAGGCTTACATGACGAAGAAGAAAACAAGGCTTGTATGCTTGTGAGATGCTCGCCCTTTTTGACATAACCTATAAAGCAGAACATGGGAAAGATGGAAGGAATGGACGGATGAAAATGAAAGCGCTGGCGTCCTCACAAGACAGGAGGAACCATTACCTTTCTGTTCCCAGACAAA
>JABXJD010000294.1:415000-455000 GCA_013375575.1 Percina caprodes | reverse complement strand
TGGATGGTTGCTAGCTGCTGGGGGCTGACTGTGGACGTGTCCCCGGGTCGGGGCTGTAATGATAGTGGATGGTTGCTAGCTGGCTGGGGGCTGACTGTGGATGTGTCCCCGGGCCGGGGCTGTAATGATAGTGGATGGTTGCTAGCTGGCTGGGGGCTGACTGTGGACGTGTCCCCGGGCAGGGGCTGTAATGATAGTGGATGGTTGCTAGCTGCTGGGGGCTGACTGTGGATGTGTCCCCGGGCCGGGGCTGTAATGATAGTGGATGGTTGCTAGCTGCTGGGGGCTGACTGTGGACGTGTCCCCGGGGCTGTAATGATAGTGGATGGTTGCTAGCTGCTGGGGGCTGACTGTGGATGTGTCCCCGGGCCGGGGCTGTAATGATAGTGGATGGTTGCTAGCTGCTGGGGGCTGACTGTGGACGTGTCCCCGGGGCTGTAATGATAGTGGATGGTTGCTAGCTGGCTGGGGGCTGACTGTGGACGTGTCCCCGGGTCGGGGCTATAATGATAGTGGATGGTTGCTAGCTGGCTGGGGGCTGACTGTGGACGTGTCCCCGGGTCGGGGCTGTAATGATAGTGGATGGTTGCTAGCTGGCTGGGGGCTGACTGTGGACGTGTCCCCGGGGCTGTAATGATAGTGGATGGTTGCTAGCTGCTGGGGGCTGACTGTGGATGTGTCCCCGGGGCTGTAATGATAGTGGATGGTTGCTAGCTGCTGGGGGCTGACTGTGGACGTGTCCCCGGGTCGGGGCTGTAATGATAGTGGATGGTTGCTAGCTGCTGGGGGCTAACTGTGGACGTGTCCTCGGGTCGGGGCTGTAATGATAGTGGATGGGTGCTAGCTGGCTGGGGGCTGACTGTGCATTAGCTACTTGCTTAGCTACCAGCAAATTTACAGTAGGCACCAAAGCACTTTTCCTCTTCGGTCCCCCTACAGGTTGGAAGAGGAACACCTTTACCTTTATTCTTATGTCTCATTCTAACAAGTTAATGAACCACTGAAACGATTTTGAAAAAATTATTTTAAGGTACAAAAGAATCTTTGGTGTTGGATCGATCAACATTTAAATCAATCAATACCAACAAATAAGGCCTCCGCTGTATAACTGTGTTGCAAAGTGGGACATAATCAATGACACAATGATGCCATGTCGCAGAAAAAAAATTGTCAAAATCCTGGCCAGCTCACCTGTGAAGACTGAAAAACTTACTGCTGATGCTAGTAAGTAAGATAATAGAATATCTAGATAAGTGGGATGGGGTTCTTTGCTTTGGGAACAAGAAGCAAAGAACAGTAAATGTCACGTGGATTACATCAACACAGGCGGTGGCCCCCAGCTCTGGGTCACACTGAGCTCCTTCCACTGTTATTCAGAGTTCAACTCGGGTACAGAGCTGTGGATTATGTCACAGCAGCCATGTGAAGCAAAGCTCCGCTGCCACAATAAAGTCAGCCCTACACTATAGGTCACATGAAAAGTAAATCAATGTGTGGCGCCCTTTACTCTGAAGCTTTCTACTCCCCTCTGTCAGTGAGCATCACACCTTAAATTGCATCCGAAAAACACTGAGCGTCTATTAAGTGTGACTGACCAATTGATGAATTAATCCACCTTAGTCCTTTTCAACCACCCCTTCGTTTGAACAAGTCCATAGGTGAAATATTGATCTACCGCTCATCAACTTTAAGTCACAGCCTGTGACATTTTTGATAACTTGAGAAGAACGAGTGCTACGCCTCAGCCTACCGCCGGTGTTACACCGTATCCGGTGACCCGTCCCATTCTGTGACAATCATCCCAACAATTTGTTGATTTGAATGGGAAGGTCCATTCTACTCTCATTCAATTTCTATGATATTAGGTATAAAATAGGGCTGTTAAAAAAACAACACAATATTGATTTATAAAACCCTGAGATTGATCTTTTAAGAGGCTGCGTCATCTCACAAGCTTGCCAGGCTCCATGACTGTTTGGGTGTGTTTAAAAATCACTTTGGCTTGCCAACATAATAAAATTAAAGCAACAAGATCCCAGACTTTTCTACAAGCAAATGAACACAGCACTATTTTTATGACTAAAACACAATATGCATGTAACGACAGATATATCACTTCCATTTTACTACTGAAACTAAAACAACCTGTTGACATAGTTGTGAAATTCCCTCAACTTTATGATATATCCTGCCCTCCAAGTATACAGGTAGCCAGAAAACTAACATAACGTCTTTGTAGCTTTACTAGGAGAGATCAATTAAACTGCACTGCAGACTGACTCAGCAGCTTTAGCTCAAAAATAGCAGCCTCCCTTCACTTCAAAGACCGACAGCAGTCAAAGTGTCACTGGTATTAAAAGAAAAACTGCCGGCTGCTGTCGTCCTAAGAAAATCGTCTTAAAAAAAAAAAAAATCCCTCCCTGAAGTTTCTTCTCGGCTCACTGCCTTTCTCAGCCCCAAATGTTCTCAAGATAGCACCGTGTCGCTATACCGTAATGCTAACTCAATGCAAACTCTGGGTCTAATCCTTAATCCTACAATTTGATCCAGATCTCAACACCACTCGGCCCTGCTGGTGATCCCATTTAGCCCCAACTACTGCCTCAATGTTGAGTCTACACTGTATTTTGGGAGAGGTCACGGAGGGGAAGTGAGGAAAAGTGATGGCCAAGCCTTTGGCTAATCGTGTTATCGTAGGCAGAAAGCATGAGCACGCACGAACACACACATACACACTCCCAAAGTGTATTAACCTCTTGGCTTCTGCTGCCAGATACTCGAGCGTCAACACTTTTTGTCAAGGTTACAGTGGAAGGCATTATCCTGTGTGTGTGTGTGTGTGTGTGTGTGTGTGTGTGTGTAATATCTGACGGTGATAGAGAAAAGTGGGATTTAAAGCAAAGCTGTGATATTACATTGAATACAAGATAGAAAGAGTCTGATTGCCAAGGTGAAATTCTGCTGTTAATTTTGTCCGGCTGCTTCGTTTATTCAGGCGTGGGAACTTTCAGGGAGCAGGCAGACTTCGAGGAGTGTGCAATGCATGTTTGTGTCTATGTGAGTGTGTTTAGGTGTGTGTGTGTGTGTGTGTGTGTGTGTGTGTGTGTGTGTGTATCAGGAAGCTGGGCGGTGCTGCCTCAGTGTGTTGTTCTAGGCCTTGGGGGGTTCAAAGCCCGGAGGGGCAGGCTAGCTGTTTGTTGCCTATGAGAGAGTGTGTGTGTGTGTGTGTGTGTGTGTGTGTGTGTGTGTATGTGTGTGATTAATTCATGTGAATGCAGACTCATGGTTCTATAAGGCTCAGGAGGACACAGAGCTGCAAGGTGTGTGAGCTTGTATTCATGTGATGGATACCTCCCATTTCAGCTGCTGCAGTGCTCCCTTGTCTGTGTCCCACCCACCTCTGTGCAGAGTGTGATTTACATCATTTCAGACACAACCAAATACCACCCCCTACCCAGACACACACACACACACACACACACACACACACACACACACACACACACACACACACACACACACACACACACACACACACACACACACACACACACACACACACACATACCTTTGAGGGAAAGCCGGAGGAGAATTACTTCATCCATTTCAATTACAGAGATTGAGTATCTGATACAGACAGACAATGCTGTGTGGGAGCCAGGGCTGCCAACCAAGGACTCAATGTCAAATTATACAACCAACTAAATGATTTGTCTGGAAATAGAAAGACGCCAAAAACATTAGCCATCTCGACTGGTGGACGATAACATTTTTTTTTCTTTCTGCTAGAGACGGAGCGGGGCTCTGAGGCTGGCAGGATGCAGGAAACCGAATCAAATTTGGAATGACACAAAGATGGGGTTGCGACAAAGACGAAACACTGCATTTGGCTTTGATGGCTGCAGTACGCACACGGTAGGCCGGCCGATATGTTCCAACACCTCATTCCCCGTCCTGAAAGACTTGGTCAAAAACATTCATTTTACTAGCATATATTTTGTTGGTGGTACCTTGAAGATTGTGTTTTGACCGGCTTGTCACCGTGACTTAAAGTCCTTCAGCTGAAGTGGATACCATTAAAAGGACTTGACTGAAAAAGACTGGCACCAAATAGAGTGCCAAATAGAGAATTTATTTTAAGATGTTAATTTGTTTTTGTATTTTTTAAAGGGCCCATATTCTGCTCATTTTCAGGTTCATAATTGTATTTAATAGTATCAGAATAGGTTTACATGGTTTAATTTTCAAAAAACACCAGATTTTTGTTGTACTATAAATTGCTGCAGCTCCTCTTTTCACCCTGTGTGTTGAGCTCTCTGTTTTAGCTACAGAGTGAGACATCGCACATGATCAGTACCTAGGTAAGGACTACTAGCCAGTCAGAAGCAGAGTGTGATGGCCCTGACAGTACCTAGGTAAAGACTACTAGCCAGTCAGAAGCAGAGCATGAAGGTGTGCCCTGACAGAGACTTCGGCCTTTTTCACTTTGTAAACCTATAACATGCAGAAATAAGATATATAACAGGAAAGGGAAAAAGCCAAAAAAGCATATCGTGAGCACTTTAAGGTATTGAATGGACTTTTCCATTATAGCTCATAGATGAAGAGAAATGCTTCAGTCATGAAGGACAAGTTCTGCAGTTGTTTCTTAATTTTCTCTAATAGACATTTCTTTAAGCTACAACCACTCTCTCTGCCCTCAAACCTTCAACCATAGAAACACACTCGTGTCCTTCCTCACCCACAAGAGAGGTGAACATGTATTAGAGGATGTACAGAGTAGCCAGAAAGTAATTAAGATGTAAATTAGTTACTGTAAATAGAGTCTAAATAAGCTGGAGAAGAGCCAGCTGCGAGACCATTCATGATGTAATAACTAATGGTGAAATCTGCCATGGTTAAACACACATCTGTGCTGGATTTAAACCATCAACCCAAATCAGTGTCTAGCAAAAAGTTGCTCAATTGCTCAATGTCGCTCAACATTCAGAACAGAAACCATTTTTTCATCCCTAAAAAAGATCAGATCAAGTAAAATTGCAAGACAAATGTGTAGTAACATATCTAGGAAACCATTGTTTTGATTAATCTCTCCTTTGGGCTGCTCTAAATGTTAATTTGATCTTCTCCTTTTGCCTTTAACTTGTATTTTTAACCCTTGGGTTGTCTTCCGGTCTACAATGAAAATTTGTTTTACAGTTATTTTTGGAATTTATGGTCAATAAACCTCATTTATAGGAAATTATACCTAATGTTTGAGTTAGAAAAGCAGAAATTAGGAATTATTGAGACTAAAATTAAAGGAATGGATGTTGATGATAATCACAGACTGGAATATGTCAACTTTTACTCTCAATACTATTTCAAAAACACTTAAATTTGGTTTCAAATGCTATAAAATTGAATAAGACGCCCCAAAATGAATCAGTCATTTAAAGGTGAGGCGTAAATGTAGAGAAAGGGGCTTGGGTTCTACTTTCATGCTGCCTGGGTATTTCTACTGTCACTGAGGTAAAGTGATGGGAGGAGCTGCAGCATCACTGCAGGGGACAAGGAGCAGGAAGCCATGGAGAGGGAAGGCCACAGGAGACAGGAGGGGGACAACACCATGAAGACAACAGGTCACAGTAACCCTGGCAGCATCGGTGCCTAGGGCTGCCATTCATCCATCGGCAGGGCCGAGCAGATGACCTCTACTACAAAGCCTGCGTGTCTCAGGAGATGAACGCAGGCCTTTCACGTCTCCTCACCGCCTGTAGCTCTGATCCATCCTCATATCCAGCAAATAACCAAAGTCTCAACAGGCTGGCAAAGTACAATGTGAATTAGCTAACCCCAAGTAACAAAGGGAGGAATGTTATATTATATATATATATATATATATATATATATATATATATATATATATATATATATATATATATATATATATATATATATATTATAATAACTATCTATCTATCTATCTATCTATCTATCTATCTATCTATCTATCTATCTATATATATAATGTACAGTACATGTTGCTGGGTAATGTTCAAACCCTCAGCTTGTTGCACAATGAGACTGATGGCATTAAAAAAGCATCATATTTCATTTAAATGTACCAAAAGCTGATTATTTTTAATGCAATCCATGCATGACGGCAATATATTGAATTTTTCTTTCAACACCACCCCACGTGTCTAGCTTCCACCAATGACGTAGTGGAAATGAACGTGCATCAGCTACACACAGTAAGACTTTGTTTGGATAGTGCGTTGAGGCCAGATCCAGATCCAGATCCAGATCACGGGACCCGAGGGAAAGAGGAATGAGGAACGACTTGCATGAGCGTAACATCAGCTCACCAATACCTTAGGAAACTGTTATTGTTACAAACCAATAAGATAGCATTCATTTGTGCTCACTTACAGAAATATGATTTATTTTGGATGCCAATACTATATATAAATGTTTCTGTTATTGAATGTCATTTTGATTAAAAAAACAAGACCTAAGACGTTTGAGACTTACAGTACACACTAATACCCATGCTGTATAAAATGGATCTTTTTTAAAAATCTGATTATTTAAAGTACTACAGATTGTCTACATACTATACTACAGAGTGTCTTATTACATTGTATAGCATTTGGGAGAAAAATTGAAGTGTTTTTGAAATAGTATTGAGTAAAAGTTGACATATTCCAGTCTGTGATTATCATCAACATCCATTCCTTTAATTTTAGTCTCAATGATTCCTAATTTCTGCTTTTCTAACTCAAACATTGTTTAATTTCCTACAAATGAGGTTTATTGACCATAAATTCCAAAAATAACTGTAAAACTAAAGTTAATAAGTTAGTGTTACGTAGTGTTGACCAACATTGATAGCATCAAAAGTGATAACAGTGATTTTCAATTTTGACGGGAATTAACACAAGGGTTAAAACTTTTTGATGAACACTAACACAACCTGTATTAATGCCCCTTTAACACTTTATTTAGACACAATACTCGCTGTCTTGAGGGCAGAGCTGCTTTCCTTTAACCCTCGTGTCGTCCTCAGGTCCTTCTTGACCCGTTTTTTTTTTATTTTTAATATCAGGAACTTGGTTTTCTTTCAACCAAATTGCCTAAAAGTAACATGGATGCCATATAATGTTCTTCAGGTAAACTTAATGATTACTTTCACAGAATTTTGGTTGTTTTATTGAATTTTATGGCATTTTATGACCAAAATTACCCAAAAAAAGAGATAAAAAGTGCTGAAAAAACTGAGAAATTATTTCTGTATAAAGTTGTCAAAATTAGGCTATGAATTTTTTTAAAAAAGTAGAAAAAAAACAGAAAAAACATCGGAAAAAGCGCCAAAAGATGATGGGATTGATGGGAAGACGACACCATGGGTACAGCTCCAGTGTTACATTGACTATTAGCTGTACATGTCAATGCTAACACAAGATCACAAGCAGACACATCTCTGGCTCTTTGCTATTGAAATATTTGAGTTAAAAAACATATTTCGTAATACTGGTTCACATCCGCCAAAATAGATGGCTGAGAAGATAAACACAGTAACCTGCCAATATTTTGGGAAAGCTCTATGGCTGGTGGTGTTTGTCAGTGAAACGCTGGCGTTGAGCAGTGACTGTCAAATATTTAGTTGCAGAAAATGTTGTATGAAATCAAAATATATGGTAAACCTTACAGTAAAGCTGGGCAATATATCAATAATATATCAATATCATCAGAAATAATACTTTCTTGTATTCTGTAAAGTTAAAAGTAAGAAGACGAAAGACGGAGCAACTGCACCAGGCTGCATGCACGTTGGATCTCCATCATGATATGAGACTATATATCGTATATTTTGGATATTGTATCATCATTATATGACACAAGTGTTGTCTTTCCTGGTTTTACAAGCTGCATTAGAGTAAAATGATGCCATTTGGTGAACTTACCAGGCTGTTCTAGCTGTATTATTTGCCTCTACCCACGAAAATCCACCTTACTGTTGATTATATATCAAAAATCTAACTGTAAAAATATTTAGTGAAAGCACCGAATCTCAAGCCTACGATATCCCCGCACCATCGATATCGAGGTATTGGGTGAAAGATATCGTGACGTTTGATTTCCTGCCTATGGCCCAGCCCTACCTTAACGTACGTGACAACCTTCCTGAATTGGTCCACCCAGCCAAACGCACCGGGGAAGCAAACAGCTGACAGCACAGCTGGCGTCTGAGACAAGGAGCAGTTCTCCTTCAGGGACTGAGCACAGAGAGGACAGATTAAAAAAAAAGGGATCCAGACCATCTGCAGTCCCTCTAAAGAGAAAATATTTGGGTTGTTTGCTTAATGTAAGATTGTTTTAATATCTATTCTCCAGTCTTAGGCTGGAAATAACAGGTCCTTTAAGAAGAATGTCTCAACCTTTTAATTTATCATTTTTATTGATCTCCTATGGAGAAATGCAATTTACACTCTGTTGTTATTACACACACTAACTCAGAGTGAGGGGGCTGCCTGTGCTGGACCAGCACCCTGAGTGGTTGGGGGTTCGGAGCCTTACTCAAGAGCACCCAGGAGATGAACTGGCACCCCTCCAGCTACCAGTCCACCACCATACGTTGGTCCGTATGGGGACCCTCCGGTTCCCAACCCAACTCCCTACAGACTGAGCTACCACCCCCAATTATTATTATTATTATTATTATTATTATTATTATTATTATTATTATTAAGTGGAAAGGACATTCTGAACATTGTAACTTTAGCTCGCAAAGTTTTACTTTTTCATGTATCCTGTCTAATTTTAACCCGTAACCCAGGTTACTTTTTATCAGGGAAATAGCCTCCGGTATGGAAAGTGGCTTCATTGCATAATATTCCAGGTCAGGCTAATAATACATCATGTTCTATAGGAGCTGGAAAAGGCTGTGACAAGGCCCCGGGGAAAAGCTGTCTTATTTACTGATGGAAGTGGGTCTGCTGGAGCAGTCAAATAAAACCTATTTACTTTTCTATAGCAGAGACAGGAGGGATGGATAGAGAGAGGGAAACAGAGAGAAAGACTAACACTTTGAGTGGCACAGGCTAATCCAACAATTAGTATTCACACCGCTGCTTTCCTCTCGCTCCCTACATTTACGTATGATATATTCCGGTAATGAAACAGTGGATGGAATTTACACAAAGCTGATTGAATTTCCTCATTAAACATAAGGAGGAAATCATCAAAAATGAGCCTGTAAATCTTCCACACTGTATAGTAGAATCGACTTAGTGGGGTTTTTGGCATTTTCCCAGACTGAAGTTACTAGCTTAAATCAATGAAAACACCTCCTTCCAAAACTATAATGTAGGGCCTTTGTGTACATTTGACACCTGCCGTTTAGGGCTGTAACCTCCCAGTCAACTAGTCGAGTTATTGGTCAATATTCCAAAATAGTGTTAATTTCATCAGGAGGAAGCATAGACCATAAAGTGGAAAGCACTAATTGCTAATGGGGTGTTTTCAGAGCAGCCCTGTTTCACAGGTAACAGTCTGTCTTCAGAACCCCCTTGTTTTGGATTAGCCCAACTCACTGGACACAGATTGATTAAAGTAGCCTTCGTTTGGTGGTTTGCTGAATATTTATTTAATTGTGAGCATTTCATTTCCAGTCAGTCCTCCTCGACCATGTCGAAGACATCGCCAGTGTGGCAGCATTTTACAAAAATAGATAACGGAAAAAAAGGTTGAATGCAAAAGCAACAGTTTGCATATCGCAACTACGCGAAATTTTAGGACTTCAGTTGACTAAGATTTTCTTTGGTTGATTACAGCCCTATATTATTCCAGGATAAAAGGTGAAATCTTCATGCAGATTGACACCAAACTCGTCTTGTTTCAAGGTAAATAAAAAGTATATTTACCTAAAACAGCAGAAAATCTTGTCTTGGCCTAACAATCCTCTCTTGATAGGTAAAGCTTGAGAAAGAAAGAGCTGGATGTAGAGGGACAAATGGGCGTCATCTCACTGCCTGAATTGAACAAAACATTTCTGACCCAAGTGTGTGGCTTCAAACACTCTTCGTAACACCCTGCATGTACATGCTCAAAGGGCTGTCATCCTGTCACTTCTGAAATATGATATAGTTACACAAAGATACGACTAGAAAGCTGAAAATCAACAGCTCAGCTATAGCACCCAACAAATAATGCAAACTCTGTCGGACCGATGATGAAAGACACAGAAACCTCAGAGATATGTTCAGAAATAACTCTTAATTTAGCTCTTTGCCTCTTTATGCAGTGAAGTTTCCAAGGTAAGGTCTAATGTTAGACGGCTATTTAGGGCTGCACACTTATCGCAGTTTTATCGGAATCGCAATATGGATTAGCAAAATATCCAAAATTGCAGGAGGGTGCAGTATTTGTTGGAGGCAAAAGCTGTGACAGGAGCGTAGACGTTGGAAACTGCAATCAGTCTGCCCTTCTGTTACCCAATCATCAATGCAATTCAATTATTATGTGACAGAGCACTTTATTTTTAATTTGTATGCAATATGTTTCTGTTATTGAATGTCATTTTTATTAAAAAAAACAAGACCTAAGACGTTTGAGACTTACAGTACACACTAATACCCATGCTGTATAAAATGGATCTTTCTTAAAAATCTGATTATCTAAAGTACTACAGATTGTCTTATTACATTTTATAACATTTGGGGGAAAAATGGAAGTGTTTTTGAAATAGTATTGAGAGTAAAAGTTGACATAATCCAGTCTGTGATTATCATCAACATCCATTCCTTTAATTTTAGTCTCAATAATTCATAATTTCTGCTTTTCTAACTCAAACATTGTTTAATTTCCTATAAATGAGGTTTATTGACCATAAATTCCAAAAATAACTGTAAAACTAAAGTTAATAAGTTAATGTTAAGTAGTGTTAATTGTCAAAAAAGTGACAAACATTGAAAAAAAAGCGTTGAAAGTGTTAAAAAATGTAAGAAAAAGTAAAAAAAAAACGATGATTAAAGGATTCAAAGGCATGATTTTCAATTTTGACGGGAATTAACACAAGGGTTAAAACCTTTTGTTGAACACTAACACAACCTGTATTAATGTCCATTGTGGTGTTAAAGGCAAAATATGGGTCAAACCATTCTGAAATAAGGTATTGTGGTGCTGCAGAGACGTAACCGGCTAAAAATAAAATGTATACCACTTCAAAACAACATTTCCATTATTTTTACTGTCTTCCACTCTTAATTACCGGCAGTTTACTTTCACTTATCTAGAAGAAAATGTATAATTGTTACAGAGGAGAATAAAAAATGAAATACCGGCTTCACTGACAACAACCTGCACCTTGACATTAAAGGACACCATTAAAAAAAAGACTTCAAACTATATCTAGCATACAGGTGTATTCTGGTGTCTTATCAGCATGACATCTTATCTACTAGTCAGGAGCTTGCAACAGCACACACACACACACACACACACACACACACACACACACACACACACACACACACACACACACACACACACAGAGAGACAGAGACACACACACACACACACACACACACACACAGAGAGACAGAGAGACACACACAGAGAGACAGAGAGACACACACACACACACACACACACAGAGACAGACAGAGAGACAGAGAGACACACACACACACACACAGAGACAGACAGACAGACACAGACAGACACACACACACACACACACACAGACAGACAGAGACAGACAGACAGACAGACAGAAACACACACACAGACAGACAGACAGACAGACAGACACACACACACACAGAGAGACAGACAGACAGACAGACACACACACACACACAGACACACACACAGACAGACAGACAGACAGACAGACACACAGACACACACACACACACACACACACACACACACAGAGACAGACAGACAGACACACACACACACACACAGACACACACACACACACACACACACACACACACACACACACACGCCTCATTTGGAGCTGAAAGTATCCAAACAAATATTCTCCCTGAGAATCTAATTAGGTCAAGAGAGAGCGAAAGAGATCTTAGCAAATTAAAAATCCAATTCCCGCTCTTATTAATCCAATCAGTCAGAATAAATAACAGTATTCATTATGTGTACAAACCACTTGGGAGAAAACATAAAACACCCTCACAAAGAGCATCTGCACGGCTCAAACAGTCTCAATAAAGATTAAATGTGTCTTTATTATATCATGTTTCACCAGATTGTGTCCACCTCCTTTACTGAGCTACAACTGCAAATATCAGTTTCAGGACTGCTTTTTAAATATTAATCAGTTTTGTCTCAGTACTCTCAAGTCCCCGGTCCCTTTATCCCTTCACACAATTAGGAGAAAACCAAATATATTGCAGATTAAATGTGGTTTTAATGAGTTGCATTGATCCTGTGCTATTGGTACACGTGCCGTCACAGCAGATCTGTGGGATCCTCTTCTTTTAGCTTCATGTTAACGTTAATGCAGCTCTCTCGAGTCCAGCTTTTAAGCAAACAATCTCAGCCAACTATCACAATGAGACAACACAAGGAGCGTGTGTGTGTGTGTGTGTGTGTGTGTGTGTGTGTGTATGTGTTGAGATAAGAAAAGACTTGATGCATGTATTATTCTAGTTTATTTTGGCTTCTGCTGCACACGCGGGCACACACACACACACACGCACACACACACACACACACACGTACACACACACACACACACACACACACACACACACACGTACGTACGCACACACTCACTCAAACTGGGGGTTGAACTCTCCTCCCAGTGACGTCAGAAAGACAGCACAGACACCGACAACTGGCAAGTAGCACAAACGGAATATAAATATATGATAAAGTTGACATTTAGCGGCATTCATAGATGGATGACTCGAGCTGACGGCCAATTTGGCTGCTAATCTAAAGGCCAAGGCCGCTGGTGGCAGGGACAAGAGATCAATCGTGTGTGTGTGTGTGTGTGTGTGTGTGTGTGTGTGTGTGTGTGTGTGGTGTCTCACTCACCAAATAGATTGCTGGAGTGGCCTTGCTTGGAGACGGGCCGGAGCTCATTGGAACCCCAGGCGTAGCGCCTGTAGTTGCTCCACGCATGCTTCATCATCTGACAGGGAGGAGGAGATGAGAAAAGAAGAGAGTTAAAGAGGACGGTCAACTTTGAGCTGTAAGAAGCATTAAGTCACTTGTCATACATGGTGTTTATTGTAGAAATAATACTGGATTTTCAAGACTAATACCCGTATTTAACATAATCTGATATTGATATATTGATCTTAAAGGTGCTCTAAGAGATGTTGGGTGACGTTACTTATTGTTGATTTTCAATGTATTTTCAAACAAAACGAGACTAGCTCGCCCCTCCCTCCTCCTCCTCCTCCTCTTCCTCTCCTCCTCCTCCTCCTCCTCCTCCTCCTCCTCCTCCTCCTCCTCCTCCTCCTCCCTTCTGTGCTTCCGCACACTAACCCCGTCACCCCTTCTTGTCAGTCATTGGATGAAAACGCTGGAATACTGTGTGTGTGTATGCTTCGTGGTGCAGGTTGGCACAGTTGGTTTTTGTTGCTGTTTGTAGACCCTGAGCCGTCTACAGAGACCACGTTTTTTACAGTGTGTTCAGGGGACAGGCAGCTAGCAGATAGCAAGATGTTTTTTACAGTGTGTTCAGGGGACAGGCAGCTAGCAGATAGCAAGATGTTTTTTACAGTGAGTTAGCACTGCTGTTAGCCACGATGCTAACGGCATTGATAACTAAGCCAAACAATGCTGCCACTACTGTCTTAGTGATTTATAAGCAACCTGTTTCTTGCAGATTGTCTTGTTACTGAGAATACAGGTAGTAATATATGAAGTCATGACTAACTCTGACATCTGTAGGACAGCTAACATCAACTTTAGCTTTCTCCATGAAGCTCCCAGCTAAGCTCCAATAACACGCGACGCAGTTAGCAAACCAGAAGGAGCTAGCTAATGAAACGAATTTTAAAGTCATGTTAAAACTCTTTCCCATCCTTCTTCATATTTCCATCCGCAGCCTGTCACTCCCCATCTACTAACATTACATGCTCAGTGAGAAGACCTCACAACACCTTGTGTTTCTCACTCCCGCTAATGTATTATTCATCAGACGTGACATGAAAAGCATTTTGTTTTCACGGGTAGGCCAAGGTGAGAAGCCCCCTATTAGCCAACATTAGTAATTTCAGCATTCAAGTAGTATTGATTTTTTTTTTTACTATGCAAAATGTATTTGACTTTCGGGATTCGTTCCAACATTCATATCTTCCAATACAAACTGAGCACTCATGTCCAAGTGTATCGAACACTTGAAACCACCACTTATGTGATCCCAATCACAAAAGGATTGGCTTAGGCCCCATGAACTGAAATGAATGACTAATTATTTGTGCAGTTCTGAACATTAATTATAACAATGATCACTTCCGGTTATGGCGGCGTGGAGAGCAGACTCGGCTCCTCATGCTCTGTTGCTAATCCTAAAATGAATACTACTTATATATTCCCAATTAGAGGAAAAGCATCACAACTTGAAGCAATACTTGTGGTACGAGAGAATAGGCAGAGAAAAGTAACCAAGGAAAAATAACAACAATGATAAATAATAATGAGAACATGATAAAATATCTGTCAACATATTCTCTGTCGAGTGACCTTTACTGCCTGTGTGGCTTATTGATTGGCCCAACAAAAACCCAAATATCACTCTATTCCCTATGAAAAGGAACTTTTCCTCTGTTGAGTCCTATTATCTGCTGTAAAACCACCCGATCCCCCCAGCAGGAATCATTGAAGTTTCATCTCATTTGAATCTGGTGCTGGCTGGGGGTTTGATAGCAGCGTGAACACTAGTTTTCTAACCTAACTCCCAGATATGTTCATTTCAGGCTCCCGCTCTGCCGTTGTCCGTCTTGCTAATTCACATTACATCGCATCGTTCTAGCGCTTTCTGGATTAAACACCGAAACCCTTCATCCCCCACCTTCAAACGAAAAAGTCTCTTCAACTTTCTCTTAAATCGATCTTTGAGTGAGTGATCTGATATTGATTAATAAAATCCAGGAATCAATCTGTTTATTTATTAATAATAATTATTAAGAATATTTTGTTATTTAAAAATATATATATACACACACACGTTTTTTTAAATCCAGAAAAGCATAATAAAAAATAAACAGATTTCCCTAACATTAGTTATTTGTAGTTATTTAGTTAGTTCTCACTAAAATAATATGAGAATAATTTGTTTTATTGTCACAACAGAACATCAAAATATATTAAAGTTCTGATAAATAAAATGTAGAAAAATACAAACTTAAGATATGAAACTTAAAGTCCTTTAAACAAAAACTATATACACTATACTACACATACTAAACTATACAAAAAAATACTTGTGTGATGCCAACAGGGACGTTGTAGAGCGTCCTCTGGTGGACAGACTATGCAACGCCATCACTAACGGGGATGTTGTAGAGCGTCCTCTGGTGGACAGACTATGCAACGCCATCACTAACAGGGACGTTGTAGAGCGTCCTCTGGTGGACAGACTATGCAACACCATCACTAACGGGGATGTTGTAGAGCGTCCTCTGGTGGACAGACTATGCAACGCCATCACTAACAGGGACCTCTGGTGGACAGACTATGCAACGCCATCACTAACAGGGACGTTGTAGAGCGTCCTCTGGTGGACAGACTATGCAACGCCATCACTAACAGGGACGTTGTAGAGCGTCCTCTGGTGGACAGACTATGCAACGCCATCACTAACAGGGACATTGTAGAGCGTCCTCTGGTGGACAGACTATGCAACGCCATCACTAACAGGGACATTGTAGAGCGTCCTCTGGTGGACAGACTATGCAACACCAACACTCATAACATGGTTGACTAATCATTTATTTTTTCGTTACAAATCATTATGATTTTTTATTTTATTTTTTAAAATCGGACATTATAAATGCCGATACCGATAGATTGGGAAATGCCTAATATCGGCCGATATATCAGCCGGGCTCTAATCATAGCGTTAGCCACGATGCTAACAACATTGATAACTAAGCCAAACGGTAATGCCACTACTGTCTTAGTGATTTATAAGCAACCTGTTTCTCTAATTATAGCCGAAATTTCCCTAACCTAACTGATATTGAATTGGAAATGTAATTAAATCGGGAATCAAAATCAAATATAAGACTTAAGACCCTATATATATATATAATATATAAGAATTTAGTTAAAGGATGCACTATCCTTTACAGACTTGTGACTGAAAATGTCCAGTAAAACACATGCCAGGACAAACTGACAAAGGATGTCTAGAAATGGCATCCAAGACCATTTTTACACAAAACAAGTGTTAAAAACAACGCGCATATCAACTTTGTTTTTTAAAAACGGCACCAATGCTGAGGCGCTGCTTAGTAACAACCATAACAACACTGCTGTGATGCTCCCGAGGCCTACTTCTTTTATTCATATTGTTAGCATGACTGACCGTTTTGATCAAAGATGGTCTGCATCGGGTTACATCATGCACGCTGGAGAGCCCGGGCATGAATAGACTCTGATTTCATGCTTTTTACAGCTGGTCATTAGATTGCAGTGCATAAAGGAATATGTCATAATATGCTAGAGAGGAATAGGGGAAGCACAATTAGCACAGTTACCTCTCATTCCCTTTGTGCTCTATCTGCATCTCTCGCAGTTACAAGGTACACAGTACAGAGACACAAACCGCACTCTTACGTTAACATGTTATACCGTATGTTACATGCATGAGGTTTAGTACTGGTGTACTGGCAGGTAGACATCTTGTGCCCTTCTTTTAAAACACAAACACAGAACAAAAGCCACTTCATTTGCATAACGTCTCCCACACACATCAAAGGGACAGCTAGCGAAGGCTTTGCTCCATTTAAACCCACTAATTAAAGCCAGTGAGCCTGCTAATTACAGCTGCTATATGTATCTTACATTCAGTGTACATGTACATGCAGTTTAAACAAACGATTATATTTGGGTTAAGGCAATACCGCGATTTCTCAAATATACCATGTAAACACCACAACAACACACCAGAGGTGGAGAACTCCTTCAGTAACCTGGTTATTACTCCATGTATACACCCTAACGGGGCTATAATCACTGTAAGGGTGTTTTTCCATCACATGGTACCAGCTCTGCTCGGCTCGACTTGACCGCGGTGCCCCGTCCTCCTTTTTCCATTGCAGATTTAGTACCGCCTCATGCGTGAGGCGAGCGTGGCTGGTCGTCATAGCGACGCCGCAAGACACTGCCGTTACCTAATGCGACAAACACACACACACAGAACGTCGAAGGTGTGTCGTTTTCAACTCTCGGCCAGTTGCCACAGCCAAAAAAAACTGGTTGGCTAAACTATTTAGAATGTGATTAAAATAAATATTAATATTTATTAAAATGGCGGGGTTGTTCAGGACTCCGGATATCCAGAAACAGTTGTATGAAACTGTTCATATTGCAATATAACAACATAATTATAATTTACTCCTGCATACTTTGCACTCTTCATTGCACTCAACCCGTCTATATTGTTTCTGTTTGGAGTGTGTATACATTAGTGTGTGTATATCTATATATATATATATATATATATATATATATATATATATATATATATATATATATATATATATATATATATATATATATATATATATATATATATATCTATCTATATATATATCTATATATCTATCTATATACAGGAGAGCTCTTCAGACTGCCATCAGCTGCCCTCCGCCCTACCTGAATCAAACCCCCAGCTACGCGCACACACACACACACACACACACACACACACACACACACACACACACACACACACACACACACACACACACACACACACACACACACACACACTTTTTCCAGGGCAAACCTACTGGATCCTGTGCAATTAGGCCTGTAACAATTATTATATAATTGTCTAATTGTCCATTTTTTACATAATTGCAGTTTTTTTGTTTAACACACAGTTAATTGCTAACGTTAGGCGAGGTCTTAAGGCGTATCCCTGGTAATTGTTGATTTTGTTTCGATATGCCAAATTGTAATTATATAAGTGGTTATTGGTCGGACTATATGTTTTGATCATTATTGTTGTTGGCACTTGATCTTAAACACGCTCATAGCAACAAAAATGACAGTTAGAGGGATACAGTTAGAAAAATGTTTTATGGTGATAAAGAGGCGTTGTTAGTAGCTCAGTCTGTATGGAGTTGTGTTGGGAACCGGAGGGTTGCAGGTTCAAGTCCCCGTATGGGCCAAAGTACGGCGTGTGGATCGGTAGATGCAACATTCCCTGTGTGTGTGATGACTATAATTGGATTAACTGCTCAGGATTTTCTTGGCTGACCGCTGTTATTAGGATCTATTTCAGACTCACACTATCTCTATGCTGATTGGCTCTGTGTTGAAGGTGCTATCTCTATGCTGATTGGCTCTGTGTTGAAGGTGCTATCTCTATGCTGATTGGCTCTGTGTTGAAGGTGCTATCTCTATGCTGATTGGCTCTGTGTTGAAGGTGCTATCTCTATGTTGATTGGCTCTGTGTTGAAGGTGCTGTGGTTTTCTAGGGCACCAACATCAAGCTCAATCTAGCAGGAAGATTTTAAGTACACACCCCTCCTCTTATCTTAAGAGCATGCAGACAGACACACACAGACAGGCAGAGGATGAGAGTATTTACTACAGAAAGGCTGCATGAGAAGTGTTGATAATCTCCTCCTCCTCCTCCTCCTCCTCCTCCTCCTCCTCCTCCTCCTCCTCCTCCTCCTCCTCCTCCTCCTCCATTCATTCCTATTCTGTTGTCCCCCTGCTCCACCTCTCCTCTCAGCCTATTGATCCGCCTCAGGCACTGAACTAATAACGCTAATGTCTTCACTGATGACACACACACACACACTCACTTACTAAAAGTGCAGCTTTAGAAGGAGTTAGAGTATTGTCAATGAAAATATCACGATACTATGCTGTATCGATCCCCCCACACCCCTGGTGTCATGTCAGTATTCTGTAGAAAACTATGTTTCTTCTGAAAAACTTTTGAATTTGAATTGAACTTTTCTTTAATAGGTCTTTAAAAACGTATAACTTTCTTAAACAGATGATCAAAAGTGCTTTGCAAAACAGACGCTTTAAGGCACAAACAACTCTTTAATGGGAAAATTGAACTCTGGATGAGACACCACAAGAAGGGAGCCCTTTCTAATCTGGCAGTCGTTACTCGGCAACCTGACAAACAGCATTTCACTGACATCAAGTTAAATGTGTTTGTTGACAATACAGCAATAAGGCCAAATGAAATGGCTATACAGAGATGAGCACCGAGGTCCACGGGTCCACTGAGGCCTCGTTAAAATGTCCCCAAAATGATGACCTGCCATTGATTCGGTGTGGGTACTTTACACTGCTGTTTGTATGCACACAGTGGGATGATTGCAAATCATTAACTGCTGTGCAAAGATCTAGGGGTTAATGACCCCTGTTTGCTCCGGGGGTCTTAAGTAATCTGTAACTGGGGGAATGTGTGGCAAAGAGTGTGTGTGTGTGTGTGTGTAAGAGAGTGTGAGAAACGGTTTACAGTGTTAGTTTAAACACTTGTGACTGACGCCCTAGTAAGAGGTGAATTGTGTGTGTGAGACAGCAAGGGGGTGGGAGCGAAGTGATGACAAGAGGGCTGTTGGGCAAATAAGGACATCTGACCAACGCCAAGCGGCATGTGGACCACGCAAACATGAACACACACACGTACACAATCTGCCTGCCAAAGAAGCATCTCGAGTGAGAGTGCGGTGACTGAAGTACAGATGCTGGACTGCTTTGCTCCCTGCCATCTCCATGAGGGAAAGATAAAGAGACAGTGAGATACTGAGAGAAAAGAGGCCAGGTCACAAAAAGCAAGGACATAGATAGGAGGATGGAAACACTGACTACTGACCGGGGGGGACATCAGATAGAAAAGAAATATCCATTATCCAACACAATTCATGAAATAATGATGGACCAATTAATAGAAGCACTGAAAAGGATGAAAAAAGCAACCTCCCTCCTCCAAAAAAAGAAAAGAGAAATGCATTACTTGGCCTGTGAGGATAATGGAAAGTGCTTAGCGGCCACTGATCTGATCTTTTTCCAATCAATCTTTCTGCAAAGTTTGAGCAAACTTTTGAAATATCACTTTGAAGTTGAATCAGTTTCTTGAGCATCAAAAAATTCAACAAAATAAGTGATTCCGATTCACTGAATTGGTTTTTGATGGGCTTTGGATGTAGCTCGAGTTCGCCCTGTGTCACACTGTGAAAAGCAAGGAATAGAGATTATGATACTTGTGACAACTCTGTCTGTAGTTTATGCATCACAGGAAATATGAACAGAAACCAAGCCACTGATAGCAATCTATCATATTTACATGTAGCATCAAGGCACAGACATGGTAACAGTTACCATTTCCTGTTCGGTTCACGTCATCCACCGTGGTTATGCAAAACACGGGATTTTCCTGGTAAACATAAGGCGCATAAACAGTTTTTTTGGAAGACCTACGTTGTATTAGGTGTTGGCAAGAGCTAATCTTTTTTTTGGAGGTTTTTTCCCTTCATTAGATAGAGAGACAGTTGTGAAAGGGGGAAATAGATGGGGGATGACACGCAGCAGAGGGCCACAGGCTGGATTCAAACCCGGGCCGCTGCAGGACTCAGCCAACATGGGGCGAGCGCACGTACAGAGGGAGTTATAGGCCGCCCCGCAAGAGCTAATCTTAATATTTCATAAAATAGTATTGGTTGACTTACTACTACATTAGAGCCGTTTTGTCTGTGAGAATAGCAAAAACATGTCTGAAAGGGGAAAATGCTTCTTTAAGCAGCTGCTACTGTAGCAAAAAGCGCAGAGAATTGACTGAAATGTCTAGTTGTAAGGTGATAAGAGAACTAGTTTTCTTGCCTAAATCCTCTTTAATCTTTGTGTGAAGTAGAGCACTCATAGGCTGGACAGCTGAGCAAAACCACAGCAACTTCATCAACCGCATTTTCAAACGGTAAAAAAGGAAAGACGAAGCAACAAAAGCAGAGAGGAGCGAGCCTTTGATGTCATCAGAAGTTCAAATCGATCCGCTTCCTCTGGAAAACTCTTGCATGGTTGTTGATTTGTTGATTCGGTTGCTCGAGGGTTGTTTACCAGGCACGTCTGTGTTTCTGCTATACTGAATTTAATCTCTCCCTCTATATCCACCCCCTCTCTATATATGGGGATGTAAGAAACTGCGTACACATCTGTAAAAAATATTACTGCATCTCTCTCAACCCTATCTCTGAGCTCAGACAGCGAAAGCAGCTAGTACACACATACACACACACACACACACACACACAACGAAATAAGAGCACATTTAACATTGATTATGATCAACTTGGCAAAAACAAGCATAGGAACATAAAGCTTCTTGTGTCCTGTAACTAACTCTCCAGACACCATTAGTATCTATGTATTTCAAAAACAGAGAAAAGAAATAGGAAATCTTAGAGACGGATGGAAGGACAGAGGATGCAAGGTCTGACACGTTAATCATCATGAAATACAAACGACATTTTGAACTGTGCCAGAGCCTGGGGCTGCATCTACATTAGAGAAGAGAAGACGTTGGGAGCCTGAACGCACCGTTACACCACAGAGACACTGCAGAAAGGCTTGGAAAAGGCTTGGAAAAAAAGAGACTCAAACAATTACAGGAGGCACGGATGAAATGCACTCAGGATTTTATTTCAAGACCACAACTTCAGGGATTGCCCTAAACTGTGTGTGTATTGTCTGATTCATGTGTTGACATCATAACTGTAATTGGAGGTAAAACCTCCGGGGGGGGGAGGGGGCTAATGAGCTAATAAGCTAATAAGTTAACGTCAAGACAAATGTCAGGATCAACTAACACTTTTCCAATAGTGCTTTCTCACAACCAACATTTTGGTTAGTCACGGTACAAAACGCACAGGTGTACAACATTAACGAAGGCTCTGTTCCACTAGATGCCCATGAGCAAGCATTCACAACCCCAGGCCCACCTAAAATGGAATGCAGCCATTATGAAAGCTATTACTGGCACCTGTGTTTGAAGGCTCAAACTGTCCGCCGTTAGAAGGCTCTTCACAGCACAAAAGCAGTTAAGGGCACATTTTGTCCCACCTGTGTGTGTGTGTGTGTGTGTGTGTGTGTGTGTGTGTGTGTGTGTGTAAATTTAAATGGACTGTTCTTATATAACAACTACTCAAAGCGCTTTTACACAGTACAGGAACCATTCACCATTCACACACATTCATACACTGTGGCCGAGGCTGCCGTACAAGGTGCCACCTGCTCATCACACACATTTACACTCCGATGGGGCAGCATCGGGGGCAACTCGGGGTTCAGTGTCTTACCCAAGGACACTTCGACATGGGACTGCACGGCCCAATGTGTGTGTGCAGTATTTACCAAACTATTATGTATACAGAGTCCAGGTATCAATAAGAAGAATTACAAAGGAAAAGTAATAATGGCCAGTAACCAAGGTGCAGCAATTTCCTCAGTGCACTGCGGTTGTATTGACGGGGAAACGAAGAGGGCATTACTCTCCAGTGTGGGACGCCAATTCCCACACTGGAGAAGAAGAAGAAGAATGAAATCAAAGCCAAGCCTGTCACGAATACAGACATCAACGGCTTTTGAGACAGAGAAGTGAAAAGTGAGGAGGTGAAGGAATAACATTCGGAGCACTGAGTAGTTAGACATCTGCTCCTCAAGAGGTGAAGGATCATTTGTATTGTTTTACTCACTTATGATAAATCACATGTACTTTATATCAGTGATGATCATTTCCCAAACCGTGCTGTCGTGTTTCCGACTTTTCGATGCGTCTTCTTGCCTCCCAGGCAGCCATTTGTTTGCACTTTGGTATAGAAATCCATTTGCAGGAAATTACTTGAGAGCTGTAATTCATCACAGTGAACATGAGGCTTCTGTTATTGTTGCCATCAAAGTTAGAAGACTGTCGCATGGAAATTTGCATTTGGGAGTGCAGATTGATTTGAAATGTCTGCAATGCATCACCAGTCGACTCTAATAAAGCACACACACACACACACACACACAGGGGATACAACTATGGGAATAGCATCTAGGAGTCTACCGTGCCTTGATCTGAATCCATATTTACTTCTGCAAAATACTTTCCTTTACTTTTATGTACATTGCAGCTAATATTTTGATATTAGACGTGTGTTATCTCATGGTTTCAAAGCAATACTCAACACAAAAGCGTTATGCAATCAGCCCTCAGGACATGCGAGCTGTGACAGATCAACGTGTTATTCCCGGCACAATTCCTGTGTGCAGACAACAAGGTTTTTATTTCCATGCTTCCTTTTGTGCAGACAGAAACCTTTAAAAGATTCTGCCCTGACACTAAACCTGCCGTCTGACCCATGCTGTTTTGGAACAACCCTCCCCAACTAAGCACTTTTCCACCTCCTCACATGTTCTTCCTGCTCAGAGACAGAGGACAATATATGCATCTCCCCGCCTGGGGACCAGTTCTTCAGGGATCAGTGAGGGATTTCCTAAGTGGTTTAGTATTTCAGCAACCTTATATGGGTCTGTAGTGTACTGCTGGAAAAAAAAAGGATGCCCCCCCCCCCAGTCCCTGCGGACAGAAAAGTGGGTTTAGTTTAATTCTTTGTTTCCATGATGGCTGGCTGCAGCTGCTACGCCCCTACAAGCAGTTTAACCCTCGTGTTGTCTTCCTGTCAAAATTGAAAAAAAAACACTTTTGTTGATGCTTTTTATCGATGTTTTTAACTTTTTCTTAAGTTTTTGTCCCTTTTTTCAACACTTTTGTCACTTTTTTCAGGTTTAACACTATGGAACACTAACTTATTAACTTTAGTTTTACAGTTATTTTTGGAATTTATGGTCAATACACCCCATTTAGAGGAAATTATACCTAATGTTCGAGTTAGAAAAGCAGAAATTAGGAATCATTGAGACTAAAATATATACACATATACATATATATATACACATATATATATATATATATATATATATATATATATATATATATATATATATTTTAGTAGAACTCAGGAAACTGAGGAAAAATGTGTGTTTAAAAGTTATCTGAATGGGCATGAGGCCATTTTCTGACAAGCACACCTCCACAGAATTCACTCTGAAAAGTCGAGCACCAGATCTTAGCAATAAGACAAGGACCAAGGTTGCCGAAGGCATTTCAAGAGAATCGAACAACAGTGCTGCCCCAGCATACCAACACAGGGGATTCAATTCACAGTTCAATGCAGTTTGCCATCTGTATCTCCAAAAGCAATAATCAATGTTCCTCTAGAGCAGACAAACAATGCAACACAGCGGAGGCTGGACTGTGTGCAACTGAACTGATTTGATCGGTCCAAGCAGTCTAAGCTTTGGTGTGTTCACACCTAACATGGTAGGTTCAGAACAAACTAACTCTGGTGGTTCGGTTTGTTTGGGCTGGTGTGTGAAAGCTGTCAACTGAGCTCATCAAACAACTAGACCACAACTGCGTGAAAAAGAGGGGCCAGGGGCCAATCAGACCCAGATGTTTGTGCGTGAAAGCAAAGCAGACAAACAACTATTAATAAACAACAACTAATACTAGCATATGAAAGAGTTAAATCCATCTGCTGATGGTGAACTGTCACGGTATGACAGTGTCTAGGGATGTCACGAGACCCGGTACTTCGGTACCAAAATTCCATCCATCCATCTTCATCTGCTTATCCGGTATCGGGTCGCGGGGGCAGCAGCTCCAGCAGGGAACCCCAAACTTCCCTTCCCAAGCCACATCAACCAGCTCCGACTGGGGGGTCCCGAGGCGTTCCTAGGCCAGGTTGGAGATATAATCCCTCCACTTTGTCCTGGGTCTTCCCCGAGGCCTCCTCCCAGCCGGACATCCCTCCACCTAGTCCTGGGTCTTCCCCGGGGTCTCCTTCCAGCTGGATGTCCCTCCACTAGTCCTGGGTCTTCCCCGAGGCCTCCTCCCAGCTGGACGTCTCTCCACCTAGTCCTGGGTCTTCCCCGAGGCCTCCTCCCAGCTGGACCACCTCCCTAGGGAGGCGCCCAGGAGGCATCCTCACCAGATCCCCGAACCACCTCAACTAGTTCCTTTCGACGCAAAGGAGCAGCGGCTCTACTCCGAGCTCCTCTCGGATGACTTGGTACCAAAATTCAGTACAGTACCGTACGTAGACCGGGATCTGTACAAGTAATCTAGTCTGCCGCTAATTACTGGAGCAGACGAACGCCCACCACCACAGAACAACACAGCGCCTCATCTCCGTTGCCATGCGCGACGGCCTGACCGCAGTCAGTCTCTGGCTTTAACCCTCATGTTGTCCTTGGGTCACCTTTGACCCATTTTCAGTCAATTGATGAAAGAAGCACTGAAAATATCAACGTTAAAAATATCAAAAAACTTTGAAAAAATGACTATTTTTTGGGGGAAAAAGCGATAATAATGTTGAAAAAAAGTGACATGGTTGACTGGAAGACAACACAAGGGTTAATTAAGGTAACATTACATCTACATCAACAGCTTTCCCAACTTCACCTGGAGCTCGCAAACCAAAAGACAAGTCTGCTTCTCTCTGCTGATGGCTTTTCTTTTTGCATCCCTTCTTCTTTCAGGGTTTGTGTGCTTTTCTTTATGAATCGTTTCCATATTTACAGCTTGTTTATGTATTTGGTTGTGTTGTGTGTCTTGCTGAATGCTGCGAATGTGTTGTCAAATCAATGACGGTGTTTCCTTCACTTGCTTGTGTGTTCTCTATTTGTTTGTGTGTTCTCTATTTGTTTGTGTGTTCTCTATTTGCATGTGTTACCTTAAGTTGCAGGGCGTTGGCCGCTGTAAGCCACCGTATGAAACAAGACCAGAAGCCCAGCTGCTGTTTTACATGGATGTAGCCATTCAGGCACAGGTGATAATACTGAAAAGGTCAATTTGTCATCATCCGTCCAACAAAGGCAGATACAGACATCACGTAGAGCACTTCCAATCAATCAACATCCTCGAAAGAATCCAGAAAAATATGGAAATTCTTCTCATTGCAAATGTAGTGATTTAATTCACTGTCCAGCAATGACTAATGACCCTCCACTGAGTGAAATCCAGGTCAATAAATTCGGGTCAATAAAAGATCCCCACACTTCTAAAAATCCGAGCCTGAGCCAAGACTTGCTGACCCGATCGGGTCATAAAATGTGACGCTCCTGATAGCCTGATTGGTGCTTAACAGTGCTTAGTGTTGATGACACGGTCAACAGAACAAGCCTACCTGCGCAGCAACACTACACGCTAATCAATATCAGCTGGTGGCCGTCTGGAGAGGAGAGGAGAGGAGAGGAGAGGAGAGGAGAGGAGAGGAGAGGAGAGGAGAGGAGAGGAGAGGAGAGGATGAAATTGAAGGGAAGGATTAAATCTTTACCTGTGACTCGGTGACATGATTACTACCATTATCCACTCAGAAATGGAGCCATCCCAGCTGTGAACCAGGTGTTATGGAGCTAGGACTGTGGGTCCTGTGGGTGTATTTTTACTGAATTGGACCAATCGAGTTCATACATATCCAAATGAGAAAGGGAGGATGGAAGAGGCAATGGATCAAGAGTATTCCCAACATAAAATGAGCATGTAAACATAAAAAAGCACATGTATAACCTTGTGGGGAATGAGGTATATGTATAACCTTGTGGGGAATGAGGTACATGTATAACCTCGTGGGGAATGAGGTACATGTATAACCTCGTGGGGAATGAGGTACATGTATAACCTCAAGGAATGAGGTACATGTATAACCTCAAGGAATGAGGTACATGTATAACCTCGTGGGGAATGAGGTACATGTATAACCTCAAGGAATGAGGTATATGTATAACCTCAAGGAATGAGGTACATGTATAACCTCAAGGAATGAGGTACATGTATAACCTCGTGGGGAATGAGGTACATGTATAACCTCAAGGAATAAGGTACATGTATAACCTCAAGGAATGAGGTACATGTATAACCTCGAGGGGAATGAGGTACATGTACAACCTCAAGGAATGAGGTACATGTATAACCTCAAGGAATGAGGTACATGTATAACCTCAAGGAATGAGGTACATGTATAACCTCAAGGAATGAGGTACATGTATAACCTCGTGGGGAATGAGGTACATGTATAACCTCAAGGAATAAGGTACATGTATAACCTCAAGGAATGAGGTACATGTATAACCTCAAGGAATGAGGTACATGTATAACCTCAAGGAATGAGGTACATGTATAACCTCAAGGAATGAGGTACATGTATAACCTCGTGGTGAATGAGGTACATGTATAACCTCAAGGAATAAGGTACATGTATAACCTCAAGGAATGAGGTACATGTATAACCTCGTGGGAATGAGGTACATGTATAACCTCAAGGAATGAGGTACATGTATAACCTCAAGGAATGAGGTACATGTATAACCTCAAGGAATGAGGTACATGTATAACCTCGTGGGGAATGAGGTACATGTATAACCTCAAGGAATGAGGTACATGTATAACCTCAAGGAATGAGGTACATGTATAACCTCGTGGGGAATGAGGTACATGTATAACCTCGAGGGAATGAGGTACATGTACAACCTTGAGTTAATCAACCTCAACCTGGTCAACATCTGTATTATCTGTGTTATTATATTATGGTTTGTTCATATCGCTTCAATGTTATTGATGCAAAACGGGACAAACTGACCCACACATATATAATATATAATAATAGATCAATACTTGGCGCCTGTTTATCAATACAGTATTGGCACTGAAAATATGGGGATACGATGCTGTATCGATTCCCCCCCCCCCCCTAACGTATCACCTCGAGGTGAATGGGAAATGCAGCTTCAAATCTGTTCTTCATTTCCACTCTGACAACTGTTGAAATTCAGCTGTTTGTTAAATGTAATGAAATACATTCAGGGCATTTTTATGTGGATGTTTATAAAAAAGGAAAATCATTTTCCTTTTCATTCCACCGTGACTGGTCGTGCCACAGGGTGAAGCGCTAAACAATCCCTCGCAAACCTCTCAGCGGTGCGTATGTGTCAGACCACACACAGACACACACACACACACACACACACACACACACACACACACACACACACACACACTGTACACACACTGTACACACTTATTGACTTGACCTTTCTCTTGGTGTAGGAAGCAGTCCAATTGGGTTTGACCCACCAGCTTCACAGAGGCAAACTAATGAAGACTTTGTGAAAGGCAGATTGATTTTCCTCTCCCTCCCTTCATTACATCCATTGCCCGTTTGGATACAGCAGGCAGGCGGGCAGGCAGGCAGGCAGGCAGGCGGGCAGGCGGGCAGGCGGGCAGGCGGGCAGGCGGGCAGGCAGGCAGGCGGGCGGGCAGGCGGGCAGGCGGGCAGGCAGGCAGGCGGGCAGGCAGGCAGGCGGGCAGGCGGGCAGGCAGGCAGGCGGGCGGGCGGGCGGGCGGGCAGGCGGGCAGGCGGGCGGGCGGGCGGGCAGGCAGGCGGGCGGGCGGGCGGGCGGGCGGGCGGGCGGGCGGGCAGGCGGGCAGGCGGGCGGGCGGGCAGGCGGGCAGGCGGGCAGGCGGGCAGGCGGGCAGGCAGGCAGGCAGGCAGGCAGGCAGGCAGCAGAGCTCAAGCTCATCACTCATTTGTTTAACAAGTTGGCAGAGATGAGGACCGAACAGCGGAGAAATACACCATGCTCCATTCAAATGACTTGGGTCGAAGGCTCGGAGAATAACTCCAGAATATGAATTGCCCGGTTTGAGAGGACATCTGTAAACAGCCCTTTCTGGCTGTTAGACAGAAACTAATTAAAAAGCTTTTTGTCTCCTCGTACACATTATTACAGACGGTCCGATACCATTTTTTGCTTCCCGACACCGATCCCGATACCTGAACTTGCATATCGGCCGATACGAGTCCTGATCCGATACCAGTGTGTCGTATTTGATGATGTTTTCACAGCTGTGTACTACTCTCCCTGGACGGATGAGATATGATCTTTGCTGTCGGTCTGGCTCAGGTTAAAGTCTTTGTGAAACATGAAGAAACACAAACAATGAACGCCACATAACTTTCTTTTATCATGTCAGTTACAACTAAAAACCAACATAAATACACTACTTTAACGTAGATTTACGTATCGGATCGGTACTGATAACGACACCAGCGTTTTAGGCGGTATCGGATACTGATACTGGTATCGGGACATCTCTAGTTACAGCTTTAACCATTTTAATAAACGCACTTTCAAACACTTCTGTGACACCGCCAATGAAATTAGAGTATGGAAATGTTTCCAGGAAAGAAACAGGCCCAATTTACTTCAGCGGCCCATCAACCGAGCCTTTCCACTAACTGCAAGTATAGAAGACCACAACAACAAATGATGAATTATAACAGATTAATATGCAGAATATTCCCATAATTAATCGATTTTCAGTAAAACATATCAGAGAAGACAGTTCTCCAGAGTCCAGGGTGACATCTTCAAATGTCCTACAACCCTCCTATCCACAACAATTTGGTTTTTAATTATAGGACACAAAGAAAAAGAGGATGGAAAAGTGCATTTTGGGATTTCTTTTTTTACTGAAAGAAAGAAAAAAGCTCTAATCCCTGTTTGTTAAGTGTTGGATGTCCATAAATCCACCAGGAGAATCAAGGTCTGCTAATCCAACCGCGTCTCCAATACCAATAAATGGAGGCAATAATCAATTACATTCACACTGCACTCACCCTCTTTTTGTTTGTTAAAGATTTTTTTGGGGGGCTTTTCCCTTTTCCATATTTTAGAGTGACAGTAGCTAGACAGGTAAGGTGAGAGAGAGATGGGGGCAACAGGTCGGATTCGAACCCACGCCGCTGTAAAGGACTCAGCCTAATGGGGCGCACGCTCTTACTGGGGGGGCTAGAGACCGCCCCTGCACTCACCCTCTTAACCCTTGTGTTGTCTTCACCTTCGGGACCCTCTCGGTCAAACTGACCCGGGACCAACTAAGCTGAGAAATGAAAGCTGGGTAAGAAAGTTTAGAGAAAATGGAGATTGCTCTTTTAACCCTCGTGTTGTCTTCACTTCGGGACCTTCTCGTGTCCCTCGGGTCAAACTGACCCGGGACTTATTTGCGGTTTTAAAAACAATTCTGATATAAAATACTTCATAATACTTCATAATCTATTAACAAATATTGTCTTTATCTCCATTTCCAGCAGCTGAGATAACATCTATGTTCAGGGAATGAATCAGTCTCTACTAGAACACTATTAAAGATGGAAGTGGGGTTCGTTTTTATCATCAGGTTATAATTCATGTTAGAAATCACTATGGAAACAACATAAGTGTCATATCCAGAATAATGATCTGTGTCAGGAATACATGTTTATCACAGGAAATAAGGTAAGGTGCTGATTTCAGGTAGAAAACATGGAACTGGGACCATTTTTCTTCTTTTAAAAATTTGAAATAGGTCAATTTGACCTGAATACCGTGCATGGGTTAACCAGCATACTGTAGCTTTGTTCAGTTTTCAAAACATTTCATTTCCACTCTCCCTTCCACTCGAATAGGGCCGCAACTAAACTATTTGCATAGTTGAATAATCTGTTGATTATTTTCTCAATTAATCGATTAGTTGTTTGAAACATTTTTTGTCCGCAACATCTCGTTTCCTGTTATAGAGGAGTGAAGAAACTACAAAATATTCACATTTAGGGAGCGGGAATCAGAGATATTGTACTTTTATTCATTAAAAAAAGACTCAAATTGATTCATCAATTATCAAAATAGTTGCGGATTAATTTAATAGTTGACAATTAATGGATTATTCAATTAATCTTTCAAGCTTTACACTCTTTACACATAAAAATAAAAGCTCTAGACTCCAAATCTAACCCCTTCAGCTCCCTCTTATTCTATTTCTTCTTGCCATATTCATAGGGCCCAATATCTCCTTGGTAGTGATAATTAAACTTAATAATGTAATACTTGTACCACGTCTCCACCACAAAGTGGACCCAATTCGATTCACTCCACTCCAGAGTAATTAAGCCACACATTAAAAAGGGATAATAAAGTCGCCATGGCATTTTCTAATCTTTTACGCAAATATATTACCTAAAAAAATACCTAGATAGTCCCAGCCACGATGATTCAATTTGCATTATAGTGACTATATTAATTGGCTATGATAAAAGAGCTCCTCAAATACAGAAGATCCTATTAGAGGCCTGAAGATCATTGGACACATCCTCACAGCTAGAAAAAATATGTTTTAACTTTTTATTTACTCAACCATTCAGAGCAGAGATATTCAACAGGGGGTCCGCGACCCTAGGGGTCCTCAGAAGTGCAGGGGGTCAAATTATGTTTAACCCTTGTGTTGTCTTCTTGTCAAAATAAACACTTTTGTTGATGCTTTTAATCCGATGTTTTTAACTTTTTCTTATAATTTTGTCCCTTTTTCAATGTTTTTAACACTACGTAACACCAACTTATTAACTTTAGTTTTACAGTTATTTTTGGAATTTATGGTCAATAAACCTCATTTATAGGAAATTATACCTAATGTTTGAGTTAGAAAAGCAGAAATTAGGAATTATTGAGACTAAAATTAAAGGAATGGATGTTGATGATAATCACAGACTGGAATATGTCAACTTTTACTCTCAATACTATTTCAAAAACACTTCAATTTGGTTTCAAATGCTATAAAATTGAATAAGACGCCCCAAAATTAATGAAAGTAGAGATTTGTACTTGGCAAAGAGCGTTGTGTGGAATCAATCATGTTATTTTGGGGAATTAAAGGAACATTGATATAGGAAAACGGGGTCAATTCGACCAGAGGACAACATGGGGACAACATGAGGGTTAAAAAATGTGTTTTTCTTTTTTGAAACATTAAAACATAGCAAAGATGAATTGGTCTATAAAAAACATTAAATTTCCACATTGAAGGTAAGCTTACTACAGGAAAGGTAGCCATGGCAGCCATACAGTTCAGCTTAAGGATTCCCTGCCATTCAGTGTCATCCAGTTTATATGTAGTCCCTACTTTGTCTCTCTTTCAGCTAAGGGGTCCTTGGGGGGCCTAATCAGCGTTGAAGACCCCTGATTTAGAGGATCACGCTTTAATTTGTGACACCACCTAAGTATAGCGGTTTATTGCACATTTCGTTGCCTTCAGAATATTATTTTCACCTGCTAAATCAGTTCAAAATGTGTGGTCCCTTATTAAATTGTAATTGTAATATTTCAAGACAGGGACAGCACACAATAAAACATTAATCTTGTGCAACAAGAGAATATGCGTTGTTGGTTCTAGCAGATTGCTGTTTTCCACCAGTAGTCCCCGGGCAGGTTGATGAAAAAATGCATAGGAAATTAATACAGAGAAAAAAATTATTAAGTAAAATAACAGAAAAAGGCAAAGAGACTATGTATAAAACAGATAAATACAAACACAAAAGCAGTTTCAACAAGACAGGCTGCCCTCCAACACACACGCACACACACATACACACAATTCATAAAACAAATTAAACAAATAGCATCTATTTGCTCATTGCAAAAAGTCTTACTGCAGTCCATTCAGCCTGTTCTCTGTGGCTGTACACTGTAAGAGACATTGTCTGGTGACGTTCCCAGCTGGAAGCCCATGTGGCGCAATCCTCTATTTTAACAGCTGGGCAGCAATCCTATGCATCTTCTTTAGCCAGCTAAGGCAGTTTAAGAGTCTTCTACTATTAGTGCAGTGGTGGGAGAAGCCCAAATCCTTCCTTCCTTGTCTTTGTGGAACAGCTCAGTCCAATCTTAATCTTTATTTTATTTTTCAGAAGGGCAGATGTGGCTTTGTGAGGCAGTTTTAAAAAAGGACACCAGCAGCTTCTTAGGAAAGGGGGAGGGGAGGGAGGGATTTCATCTACAGTAAGCTTGAGAATTTGATGCGAGTGTGGGTTTTGTTGGATTATTTGTCAACTTAAATGCGATCCTGGTTGTTATCGGTGTCTTGCAGTCTCATGAAAGACAAATAATCTTATGAACTTTGTCCTCTGCAATGCCAAATCTGCAACAATACCTAAAAGTCCAAAGAGGGAACCCAATAAGCTGTCTGTTGAACGTCAACAACCTACCGTGTGGCGGTACAAACACACATCAGAGGCTATGCAAGCCTTCTGCAGTAGTTCCTTGTGGGTCATGAATGCCTTGCTGAGTTTATTTATATGACCATTAAAGTAAAGACACCATTCAGAGAGGTTAGCGTGAGGGCACCGGCTTCAGGTGTTAGGAAATGTAACCTGTGGGAGGACATGTTTACCGGCTCACTTAAAAAGGAACAAAACCTTTATTAATCGCAGTGGACACACTAGCATTTTCCTGCTGTGACAAGTTAAATGTCTGGCATGAGAAGAGCCAATAACATTAGAAAAAGGCACAAAAGGCAATAGTTGGACAGAAATGTGCGGGGTTCGCTCAGTTCAGTCCCACTGGGCTTCTTCGACCATGGCTGTTTGTGTTTGACGACTCATGTTCACAGGTTATAATAGTCTACATGAAGTGAGGAGAGGATCGCCTTGTGGCTATGAAAACAGGTGTTGAGCATATAATAGACTGTCTGAAGAGTGTGTGTGTGTGTGTGTGTGTGTGTGTGTGTGTGTGTGTGTGTGTGTGTGTGTGAGAGATTATGGCAGCACTGATCTGTTAGATGCTGATAATGTTCTTTTCTTTGAAATCCGATCGTGTCCAGTCAGAGTGTTCCACCTCTGATATGAAGGACTGATGGTTTTCTATAGAAAAATCAAGAGTCTGAATTGAATTTATTCAGACATTACCATAAAAATACAACAATTACTTTCATTACAACACTTTCAATAGCCTTCTGTGCCTCTTTGTGTCTTCATTGTCGACCTTTCTATTTATCAACTTAATGACTGCATGTCTGACACAATATTTCCAATTAAGTTCACAGAATGCACCCTTTCATAAACCCTGCATACCAAGTCCATTTCAGTGAGAGACTATCAAAATTTGTAGTATACAAATGTGCATAATGACCAGTATTATAATGCACACACACACTCACATATTCTTCCATGAGTGTGTTAGAGTGGCTGCAGGATGCAGGCTGAATAATTTAGTTTGTGTGCTTGGCTTGCCTCCTCCCCGGTAAATTGAACTGGGCACACAGCAGCACACAGCCATCGCATGTGTCTGGGAGAAATGAGGAAAACAAACCACATAAAAACTGGAGTTCAATCCACTGAGGGAACAAGCACAGAGGGGATAAAGAAGACGTGTTGTACTGTGACTCACCTGTCAACCTTCATGTTATAGAACAAACTGCAGTTTTAACGGGCGGCCTCTAGCTCACCAGGACTCAGCCCCATGTAGGCTGAGCCCTGCAGCGGCCCGGGTTCGAATCCGACCTACGGCCCTTTGCTACGTGTCATCCCCCATCTCTCTCCCCCTTTCATGTCCATCCACTGTCAATAAAGGAAAAAGCCCCAAAAAAAGTATAACTGCAGTTTTAACATGAATTAAAATGGGGGTACTGGAGATTAAATTAGCTTTCTGCATTTGTTTTAGAAGCTTTTTAGGTTTCAGTGTCATCAGAGTCGTGATGTGTAATTAGCCTAATAGGTTAAGTGCCCTCTACGCAAATTGCTATGTTGTTTTGCAAGAGAAAAGGTTTTAAATAAGGTAACTTAAAGAGGTGCACGGTGAGTTCCTGCACGGTTTCAGCGTGATTTCATTTCTGTCTCAAATCGTAGGCATCTCTCCTCGATCCGCTAGCTGCCCCCCCCCCGAATACACTGTGAAAACGTCCGGTCTCATGAGACAACACAGGGCTCGTAAACGTCAATCAAACACACAGCATAGGCACCAAAACACAACAAACCATGTTCCAGCCAATCACAGACAAGATGGTTGAGGGAAGATTTGGGGGCTAGTGACAGTCAGTCAGTCACAACAGTTACAGAAACACGGGGGGAGGGGCGAGCTTGCTCCGTTTTGTTTGAAATGTACTTGAACCGTCAACAGAAGTCATAGTGCATCTTTAAAGGGAGAATGTGGAGAGTACATCTTAAGTCTAAAGGAATAACAGTGACAGCAGAGGATGAGTTCCAGAGCAACATAAAAGCTTCTTAGACAGAGAAACAAAGCAGTAATACCAAATGACTATTTTTATAATGCCAAAACGAACAGCGAACATGGAGTTATGGCCGTGTGGTCATTAAACTTGGCATTCACTAAGATGCTAATGCACTCGGGCCCAATGCACTCACTTTGTTAGACATTTATATCGAGGGGGCGTGGATTTTTAAAAGCAATCTTTTTTTGTTGATTTCCCCGCTGGAGTTGAATTGTGTCCTTAGTAAATGTTTTTGGAATGCCGCTTCTTCATTAAAAGATATTTTGATTTCTGCATGACTAACTTTACTTCTGATCTTGCTGATCTCACACAAATCCCACCACTGAACTGCACCTTTCAGGCTCTCTATCACTTGCAAAGCATGCCCAGAAGACAGTCCCATTAGCTGAATGTGTAATTACCTGCAACCTTAGTAAATCAGACCCTAATTACTGAAAAACTGCAAACGCAACTGAAGCAAAGGCCGTTCAAGTACAGTATGTAAACCTTGCCTCAAGCTTACGCTGTCCTCTTGCTCAATTTGTCTGCCGATTTGTAAGAAGATGTAGACCTTTAGCATGTGTCAAGCAGACAACATGATGATGAGTGACCCTAGACAGTAAGTAGTATCCATGTTCATACACTACAAAGGTTTTGGGTCACTTACAAATCTCCATTACACTCCATTATAAACAGAATAGCAGCTGATCTGAGTGGGGGGCTGATCTTTAATGCAATATCTACATTGCCCATTAAAACCAACCATTCCTCCAGTGCTCCAAAGGCTCATTCTGTTCACTTATCTAATATCATTTTAAAGAACTAACTAGAAAAACATTGGAGAACCCTTTTCCAATCACATAATGTAATCTGAACTGCTGCCCTGGTTAAAAAAAATTAACCTATTCTGTCTATAATGGAGGGCAATGAAAATGTCTAAGTGACCCCAAACTTCTCAGCCGGTAATGTATATCTGATGGACTAAATTAGAAATACTGAATGAAACATAAACATTATGACCAAGTTGTTGTTGTTTTTTATATATATAAAGATATTGTGTTGTGTTGCATGAATGATGATGGTGCATGTGATTCATATTCCAACACTGCTCCAACAGAGAGAAAACAACGTTATGGTCTTTAAATCTCCCATCCTACCATGAGATTAGCAGATCCTTAGCTGATACAATATGCAGGACGGGAGAGCCTGCAGTGTTAAAATGCTCATCCTCACATGGAAAAAGGAGAAAAGAGGAGATTGAAAAATAAATGGAGTATGTGACTGACAGCCTATGATTCTGGGTATTAGACTGAATTGGATTAAGGCAAGAGAATCAGCCGACCATGACCCTCGGAGTGCTTGGGACACGTTAATATTAAATATCCAGGAGAATTTCCCTCCATATCCATCATTGGGCTACAAGGCTTGGTCACAAAATACTTCATCCCCTCTGAAGGCTTGCAGCCTAAAGGGTTTTTAAATCCAAACCAGCTCAAGCTTTTGAAAGCAGCCAGCCTGTTTGTGCCAACACTTGGAAGCTTGTATTTGTCGAGGATAAATTGGCAACTTGTTGACAGGATGTTAAGTGGAAAATGTCTGTCTTTGGCCTTTGCATGGCCATTTTGCCTTTAGCAAACATCACAGATGTGCTTTTGCATGTGTAGACAGGTGGGTCAACTTCAAGACAAACTACTGAATGAACAGAAAGCATGAGTATACGGTAACATAAACCTGAACAGGAAATATGATAGGCCAATGATACCCAAAGAGCTCATCTCAAAGGACAGATGTGGGCATAATAGTTGGAATTTTGGCTCATATCCCAGGTAATGTCAATAGGAGAAGCACATCCATTTGGGAATGTGTTCATACTCTTCCCACGAATAAGACAACATGCCAACATGAATACAAAACAAAAGTTTTAAAGTTGATTTGGCTGCCCACCCAACACATTTTAGTAGATTTTCAGGGAATTTTTGAGTTATTCTTCATCTTTACTAGGGTTGGGTATCGAATTCTGTACCTTTACCAACCGGATCACGTCGGTACTACGGAGTATTGGTTCACATAAAATCAAACGGTGCTACGTATTTTGACCTCAGGCACACACACACACACACACACACACACACACACACACACACACACAGCAAATCTACGTCGGCTCTGCAGTTGTGCGAGTCATAAAGTGGTTTCAAGTGTAGTTACAGTTTTTCAAAACTTCACGCAGACATATTATACACATACATTATATTAACAGCGAGCTGAAAGCAGTTGCTGTGCTGTTGACGTGACACTTCGTCTGAGACAACCAGGCACATCGGTGGTCTCTCCGCCCTGGGGACTGACTGACAGGCGCTGAGGCAACTTTATGTCTACAGCACCTTTCAGCAACAAGGCAACTCAAAGTGCTTTACATGAAACAATAAAGAGCTATTAAAAACACCCATTATGAAAATACAACAGGCTAAAAAAGAATAATATACAAATACAAGAAAAAAAGTAGAATGATTATTCAATTAATAGGCTGTAGGGACAGGTTTGGGAGGAGAGAGGGAGAGTTTTACTTTTGTTTTGGTTTAATTTCTGTGTAATAAGAGTGTAAAATAGTCTAAATAAATAACAATGTTCTAACTAAATAGGATAAATGGGTGTGGAATTATTTTTACAGCTGCATTTTTTTGCAGAGGGAAAGTACCGAAAAAAGTCCTGCTAGGAACCGAATTTCAGGTACGGACATTGGTTCAGATGCAAAAGGTACCCAACCCTAATCTTTACATTCCCAAGTCTGTATGTAAATGCAAGTGGAAGTGAGGACAAGTTGTCCCAGAATGATGTATTCATATGCCTCATAAGTTAGCTGTAAATGCTGTCAGACTACCTATGTGCTCTGCTATCTGCATTTCCATCCATCCATCCATCCATCCATCCATCCATCCATCTTCATCCGCTTATCCGGTATCAGGGGCAGCAGCTCCTGTAGGGGACCCCAAACTTCCCTTTCCAGAGCCACATCACCTAACTCCTTAGGCACTGTCCCAGACCTCCACGCAATGTTAAAGAGGCGTGTCAACCAAGACAGCCCCTCCTGTATCAGCATTTACAGTGCTATTTAAAACTGACAGGGAAAAATCAGTCTGCAGTAAAGCAAATAAAAACACCTCCAATATGCTTCAGTATCACAAGAAAACATATCACAGTATTGATTTTTTTGTCCTCCCCTAATATTCAAGTTATTGACTTTGAACAATATACAGTAGAGTAAACTAAAGTGTCTCTACCTTGCCAATACATCCCTAATTGTACTCCTCCGCCTCCCTCCTGTGTGCTACATACTTTAATTATCTCTCAGGTCCTGTAAAGCACATCCAGCAACACAGGTTGTCTGTGGGAACAGACAATAACAAATTCCTTCACGTTGAGATCGTGTGGCCAAATATGAACGTGCCCGTGCTGCAACTTGTTGCGTTTGGCATTAAGAATCGTAAAGGTGGAGTCTCTATACGTAGCTCCTGTCTAGCTCTGTGTGCCACATGAGGACAGGTTAACTAAGGCTGCCCTAGGAAGTAAGGGTGGGGGAAATCAATACAGCAATATTTTCAGTGGTATTACTGTATCGATACACAGGCGCCAAGTATGGATCTTTTATTACATGTGTGTTGGTCAGTTTGTCTCCTTGACAATCCCATTCTGCAGCAATAACTTTGAACTGACATGAACAAACAAAATGTATCTTTTATTAGATGAAACAGATGTTGATAAGTTTCCTTTTGGGGACGTGATTTGAAATTGGGGAAAAATTAGAAGTTGGAAAAAAGGTTATAAATTGCAATATATCGCACAATATTTCAATATGTTTAAAATCTCAATAATATTGTATTGTGGCATAAGTATCGTGATGATATTGTATCGGGAGGCGTCTGGTGATCCCCCCCCTCCATGTATGGACCTAACTTTCCAGCCTAACTTTATTCTTCTGTTTATCTGTTAATAAGTGCAGAGACTGGCTTTTCTTAACCTGACTGATAGTCAGAAGGGCTGTTTTATTTCACCCCCTCCCTCTTTCTGCCAGCTTGTTAGAGGGTTAATAAGCGAGTGATTCTCCACGACTCTTCGGTCATTCTCTCAGACTCTCATGATGAACTTAACCTTATTTGCGCTAAGAATAAATCCTTAAAAGACTTTGTTGAGTGAAGTCTTAGGTATTAGAATTTCTACCACAGGAGTAAATCGTATCAGTGACGATAAGCCAATAAGCACGCAGCACGCTTCTACCAAGATCTCATAATGCTAGTGATTGGCTGTCTACACCGCGTAGACGCATGCAGGTGAAACACTGTTGTTGTATTTTGAGAGGCTTGACTACAGGATGCCTCATATTAGGTATAAAAGGAGCTAAAAAATAAAATTAGTAATGTTGTAATTGCTTTTCTGTTAAAATGGATTTTATGAAATTGATATCGGGAAAAAGGAGCATTCAGGAGCCGGTATGGTAAATGGTTAAGCGATACCGAGCCTTAATGATGTTTCTTTTCAAGTTAGAGTTGACTAAACGCTCTTCCTCCTCCCTTTGACTTTAAAATGAATTACAATTTGTTCTGGTTTCACGTTGTTCCATGCAAACTGGGATCATTCTTCAATATTACTCAGATACTGACGTGA